>JAYMSP010002658.1:0-23043 GCA_036897095.1 Plantago elongata
GATTTTCCAAGCATTCAAGTAGTTGATAGAACTGAATGTAATCTTGAATGCAAGCATAATATCCCAAAATATGGTATTCCATTAACCAAAGTTGCATAATAAACTGTTTTTGCAGCATAATATCCCAAAAGCAACCCTACTTAAGTGGTATTCACCAATTCACCATAACAAACCTAAGCAAAAATCAAAAGCATCAATGTTACTTAAGTGGTATTCACCAATTCACCACAACAAACCTAAGCAAAAATAAGTGTTTAAGAAAAGCATAATAAACGGATAGAGGGGATAGCCTAAAACCATGATGCAAAGCCCCTTGTAGTTGTTCCCCTGCCTCTTCCCCTTGTACCATTCCCTCTTCCTCTTGTTGTTGTTCCTCCACCCCTTGTTTCATATGTAGTTGTAGTTGCTCCTCTATCCCTTGATCTTGTAGTTGCTCCTCTTCCTCTTGCAGCACCTCTGCCCCTGGCTCCATTTCCTACACCACTTGAGGATTGTCCAACATCTTCTTGCTTAACTATTTTTCTTCCAGTTAATCCACCACCACTTGCCTCATGTGTTTCATCCTACAACAATCAAACAGATTAGTTTGCACATGATATATATTAACATGATAAGAGTCAAACAAATGAAACAAAAAACTCACATTTTCAGTCACAGTTTCAGTGTTCTCATTATCTTCATCACCAATAGAGTTGCTAGGCTTGCATGACCTCATATTATGGCCTTTGTCTCCACATTTTTCATACTTGGGTGCTCTTCTCTGCCTATTGATTGGGACCTTACTAGGTGCTTTAGGCCTGTTATATCCACCCTCAGAAGGATGCCTAATTCTCCTCACAACAGGTCTGCCAGGTTTGTTTTCCACAATTGGTGGTGAACACTCCTCATCAGTTACATCAGGTGGCCAGAAATTATGTTGAGGCACGGGTTGGATCATCATGTCATATGTTCTCTGGTAGGCTACCTTAGTGTGATTAGGGCTCAAGAAAGTCTCCCCAACCATCCTCATGTGATTAATTGCAGTCCATGCATGTCTACATGGAATCCCACTTAAATCCCACCTCTTACAGTCACACTCATGCCTTTCTAAATTCACTATAAACTTGAATGTGTAATCTTGCACTTCAAATGTTAATCCAGCCGCAGACACAATTAAACATCTCCTTGATTGATCATGTGCATCATAAAGCTTCTTTAACACTCTAGGCATAACCACACCAGAATAAACCTCACCCTTTCTCCTCCTTACCACTATTCTCAGGCATTACTTGTGTTCTGATCCCCTATACAGTATAACCAAAGCACAATAACACAATATAAATATCACCTTAACAAGACATAAAGTAAACACAAAATGAATTTTTTAGCCATATTACCTCCATAATGTTTAGCACAGAGAACTCTCTAACTGGCTCCCCCAACTATTGAAGCACTCACTCAAGTTGTTGGTGCAATGATCAATCTTCACTGTGGGATCATAAGCATGCCTGGCCCAAAATGCTAACGGGGTGTTCATTAGGTAGTCATATGCAGCAGGTTTTGAATTCTTCATTTGCTGCATTCCCTTGTTGAAGCCATAATAGGTGTATGCAGTTGTTGATTCCAGTAATAACTCCTCAAGTCAATACTACCCCATCTTGTCTTGAAATTGCCATATATGTGCTTAGCACATTTTCTGTTAATGACATTCGGAGCCATTTGAGCAATTACTGGAACCAAACCCTGCAAACAACAAGCTAGTTAGTAAGTGAACCATTGAAGAAAATAAATACTACATATAAATCCATAAGCTTACCTTGCATCTGTCTGTCATGAAGTGACAATGCTTGTCAGCTTCCCATGGTCCAATGAACTTCTCAAAACAGGTTAGAAAGAAACCCTAAGAGTCCTTGCATTCTGACTCTACAATAGCCCATGATATGGGAAATAATCCCATATCTGGATCAGTGCCTACTCCACTCAATAAAACCCACCATACCTACCTCTAAGGTGGCAACCATCAAAGAAAATGAATGGGCTACAACCATTCAAGAACCCCCTTTTCAATGCCTCAAGTCCACAGAATAATCTCTTAAACAAGGGAGGTCTTTCAATGGCAGGTGTAGTCCCCAATACAACTATAGAACCAGGGTTTGTTCTAAGGCACATTTCCCTATACTTTGGGGCCAATCTGAATGCTTCTTCTGGGTTACCACCAAGGATTTCAATAGCTTTAATTCTAGCCCTAAACATTCTCATGTAGGGTATAGTCACTCAAAGCTTGAGTGAAGCCTATTTCTCCAACTTCTTAGCAGATGTGTTAGGGTGTTCTCTTAGTTCATCAAGTATCTTCACTGCAAGCCAACCTGAATCTGCCATCTTGTTATTCACTTTCCTTACACAACATTGGACTCCATTGTATGATCTAACCATGAAAGAAACCTCATCCTCCATAACCCCTGCATGTAGTCTCTACTTGCAACCTTCACCTTCGCACTTAACTGTGAATCTGGCCTTGTCATTCTTCACCTTTTTCATATGAAATCCCACTTTCATCACATATTCTTTCACCCTATTCCTTAGTTCCTTTATGCTTCCATATGTATCCCCTTCCTTGAACTCTCTATCCCATGCATCATGGTTGATTTCAAACTCATCTCCAAGCCAGTTTTCCTCATCTTCATATGGTTCACAGTTGATATCATCATCATCAGACATGTCCAAGTCATTCACTTAAGTATTTGCATCATTTGGAACATCTTCCCCAGGTTGACCAGGTTCATTAGTTACTTCAGGTTGATCAGTTGTCATTGCATTCTCAACTTCCTCCTCATCCTCATCATCTGATGCATGTGGTGAGATCCTCTTAAATCCAATGTGCTCATCCTCACTATCATACATGTACTGGGATTCAGGTTCATCATTCTCCCAATCATGAACCACTTTATCTCCATCACATTCACTAACATCACCTCCATCCTCATTCAAATTCCCTGCATCCCCATTATCATCCACTTCATCCTCATTCATATCCCTACCATCTACATTATCATCACCTCCACTAAACTCATCATCAGAGTACCAATCATATGCCATCCCCTCCATATTACAAGAATCTTACCTATATACCTTCTTCTTCCCCTTTCTTTTTTCAGCATCACCAACAATCACACTCTCCCCACCATCAACAGTGTCAGGCCCCAAGAAAAAATCATCTTGAGCAAGGACCCTAGCAAACTATTCATCTAACTCATCAACATTGGTTAGATCAAATGCATGTTGTTTCAGTGAAGTTTCTTGTAAAAATTGAGGAATGTAAGGACTTGGTTCACATGGTGGAGGAGTTGAAGTTTGTTGATGAGAAGGGGATGCAGAAGGAACTGTGGGAGCTGGAGTTGTGGGAGATTTAGGTGTTGGAGGTGGAGGTGGATTATTATCTGTAGCTTGGGTATTTTGAATAGCTAGAGGTAGATTATTGTCTTCATCATCAATTATGTTGATGACAGTTGGGTTAGGATCATATCTTGGTGGAGGAGTAGGCTTGCAAGATCTTTTCCTAAACAACGTCTTCTTGTAGGTTGGTCTTTCAAGGATTCATCAACTTGGGGTGGGGGAACATAATCAAAATCAATGTCATCAAACTGAACATCTTTCCCCTTCCCCTTTTAATAACTTTGGTACAAGAAATATCTATTGCCAATGGAACTACATCTTCAGTTGTCAAATAGAGCATTATCTCCTTATATTGTTTATTATTCGCAAATACATTTTTCAAACTATCATCAACAAGAATCTCTATTTGTTGCATACTACCCTCAATATCAGCCATCATAGTGAAACAAAGAGAATCCTGATGTGGAAGATTATCTAACTAATTCATCAACATCTTTCATCAGTTTATTGTAAGTATACTTGGAATGGTTTATACCTCGTAAATCATACTGGTCCTTCCCATGATGAATCCTCATAGTCCAGTCTCCAGCCATTGTAACTAACACAAACACAACAAAAAACAACCAAAAATGTTATCCCTGCTTTTCAAAACAATGTAAGAGCAGACTGCTTAAATCGAAGTCGAACAAGAAACCCTAGTTTTACGTCACGTGAAATTTTTCCATAACTCTTGCCGGAATACAAGTACTAACAACACCAATACTCGAATTATATGAAAATATTTGAATTTTGAAAAAGAATTTACCTTCGAAGACGTTTCAGTCGCCGATATTGCTCCCAAAACAGTGTCAAAGTAGTCGATAGGCATCCCAATGGTAGAATCGCCCTTGTTTTGGCCGGAATTCAAGTTAAAAATGGTTAACAATGGTGGAAATGAGAGAGCAGTCAAGAGAAGAAGACGATGAAGAAGGAAAAGGCGGAAGTGTGTTGTGGTGAAAAGTAATGGTTGATTTGGATAAAACCCTAATATGAAATGGTAAGGCATGTTTAGTTGTGATAAAATGAAAAGATGAATCTAAGCTGGTCAACTGCTTAATTCGTTTATGAACCTATCTTCAATTGTGCGATTAAGTACAATCTATATGAGAAATGTCACTCTAATTTGGTAGCTCTACGTAATAATCTCCATAAATTTTAGTTGTTTGTTTTCTTCCTTTCTCATGCATTATCTCTACTAATGCATCTGGATTAGTCTGCTAATGATCTCCTGTCTCCATCATCAACGATCTGCCAAATCCATACCCATCAAAAATCAATTATGTCTTCCCAACTCTTCAAACGTTTCCACTCTTCATCATGAGTTCAACATCCTAAACCATAAAATTTATTCCCAAATAAATCCAATAACCCTAATTTCATAATTCAAAAAATGCTAATTTCTCAATTACAAGTATATTAATCGTAATCTTGCTGAATATTTCATTGTGTTGTATGTATTATACGGACTCTCTCTCTCCCTTCTTTCTCTCTCTGAAACGGAAGCAGTCGGACAAGCTGTGATGTTCATCTTCTTCATTTGCTCTCACTGTAGTTACTTCTATGTTTACAACCAAACAAGATTAACTCAAGAATTTTAGTTCAACAACAATACAGTACCTATCAGTTATATTAATTAATCGATTGTTTTAATTAAATGGGGTGTTGCCGGAGCTCCGGGAAGGACGTCGGCAGCCGGTGGCTGCAAATTATGAAGGGAAGATTATTAATAATAAATTAATATTTACTTTAAATATAAATATAAAAGAATAACTAAAGGATATTTTTGTCAAACAATTTAGAGTACAACAACTAACTATTTTATTTGAACTACGTTAGATTTCTATCTTATAGTAGGAAAACCTAAGTATCTTACATAAACATTAATTGAAATTTGAAAATATCACGCAAAATTACAATTATAAAAATGTCAAACAAATAGTAACCAACCGGACTATCAAATCTTGTTGAAATCTCATCATAAACTTACTTAATCAAATTTTCAAATTCGAACTTTGTGGATGTAATTAATATTATTGAGAGAATCGCCCCCTCAAAAGAAATGACATTGATCGTCTGAATTAGTAATGTGTTGCGAATATCAGTAAGAAATCCAAAAAAAAATAAAAAAACCTTCTCAAAAAGTGCCAAAACTCATAGTGGACCGATGTATGGGTTGGTGTTGGTAAAAAAAAAAATTATCATTTCCTAGAAATTTAAACACCAAGAAGAACAGTAGAGGACGGTATAACAAGAAATTTGAAATACGAACAGGAAATGTAATTGGCCAAGAAAGGATTAAGCAGGTTTTATAAACACTGTAGTTCTTTTCCTATATGATGAAAATCCTATTGCTCATCAACAGATGACCAACACAGAAAAACCCTAAACCAGGGCAGAAGCTAAGCAATGGGAACGAAGTAAAAACACCAACTCTAGTACCAGCCGAACCAGGACCAAGTCAAAACCCGTACATAATGTACTTCTATTGATACTTGTACGAAAGAATAGTTTAAATTAATCAGGGTAACTGGTCACTCAGACATTTCATCCTCCTCTCCACTATATTGATCACCATCATCTCTGTCCTGCACGATCCGCTGTAGCCTACTGGAGCTACCTTCCATTCTATCCCTTCGATTCACAGAGCTACCCCTTGGAGCAGCATACTCCTGCTTATAGTAAAAGAATCAGGCTTGTACAAAGTCTAGATGACATGAAGCAATTGGAGCATTAAAAGAAAACGTAGAAGTACCACTTCATCATCTCTCAGTTCCAGAGCTGCTACTGTGGGCCGGTTCCTTACTGTCACTGACTTGGGTGCTGGGAAAGGTTCCATCTCTTGGCTTGATTTCCCATCTCTAGCCCTCTTCTTTCGAAGCATGAGCTTGGTTGGAAGCGGCTGGAGAAAAAAGTATGCATAAATAGCATGTACATGAGTGTTTATAACAGAATATAATCAGCTCACTTGAGGAAGAAAAGGAGACTAACCAAGTATTTAGCCTCTGAATCATCAAATGCTACAAGGAATGTTGTGGGATCATCCACGTCATCACCCCGAACCTACCACCAGATCATTTGCAGATATAATATAAGAAACAGCAACAATACACATACTCATACACCAACATGTAGAGATGATAGAAACGTACATCCCAGTGATACTCCCGGATCCATGAATATGACGTGTCTTCATTTTCATCATAAATATCCTTCTCGAGCTGCCACCATGAAAAAGGCAACGATAATTTGATAAATATATACTGATCTTCATACTCTTTCTACTTGCATAGTTACTAGTTAGAGCATGTTCTTCTAGAGTGAAAATTCTACCTCACCAACAGATGGTACCATATACGCCAAAAACTTATCAGGATGTTCCGCATCTGAGCTTGAGCCCGCATAGCTTTTCATAATAGCCTGCAAAATAGGAGATATTACGAAGCTTTCTTTAAATCTCCAATCTAACCCCTGAAAATCTTAAAAAATAAACCTCTTCATTACACAGCAAGCAGACAACAGTTACCGAAACCCCAATAGGGAATGACCAGTAGAATTGTTGAGGAGACCATATGAATATGTACGTATATAATTAGGCCCAAAAAATATGGAACATGTTCTCGGATACATTATCTTATGAAAGGGAAACGGAAGATAACTTCAGACAGTCGAGAAATGGTTCAGCAATTTGAAAAAAGGTCACAAAAAGGTTCAAATGAAACATCTTCCAAACATGAAACATGTGTTCACTGTCAGCAATCTGCTAAAAAGGGTCCATGAGAGGAAGTGGTCTGTATTGTAACACAACATAAATAACTCGTAATCTGATTGTGCATATCACGCCAAGTGTAGAAAAGTACATTTATCTACCAAACAAGGTGTCAAAGAACAAATATTATCTTATCCTCTCTTTTGAACATTACCACTTGAGAAAAGTGACAAATTATACTGAACACATTAATAAGTTTATTATTTGATAGTGATATATGACGACTTACCTTTTGCTCATGCTCAGCACGATCTTCTGCACTTAATTTACTGTAGATCTCAGAGTCCGTGGTGGGAGCATTATCAAAATTCGCAACCACAAACTGGTCTTCGTACCTGAAAAAGTTAGAATAATGGGCGATCAGGTTCAGTTTAGTGAACCATACAATTATTATTATTATTATTATTATTATTATTATTATTATTATTATTATTATTATTATTATTATTATTATTATTATTATTGTTGTTGTTGTTGTTGTTATTATTATTATTGTTGTTATTATTATTATTATTATTATTATTATTATTATTATTTATAATCATCATCATCGTCATCATATGCTCACAACATAATCAGATAGCCAAAAAAATAAAAAACACAAGTGGTAGATGACAATAGTTCACACAAGAGTGTCAACTGGGGTGATCATTCTTATAGACGGAATAAAAGGGGTGGACAAATATTATAGTTATAGCCAGAAACATTAGAGATTTTTGTTAAGAACATCAATGTTATACGTAAACATACATAAAATTCACTTATAAAACATTATTATATTCTTTAATACTTAATAGCATCAGTCAGTCCCTAGGTACATCACTTAGACAAGGCCCGTTTAAGACTTTGTGTTTCACAAGAAAAGCAATGAAGTAGAAATTAAAAGCCCAGCTGACAGTTGCAACATAGATATATGAACTAGTCATTTGTTCATTTGGTTATGTACTTCCTTTTTGCTGAGTGACAAATTCATTATTTTTTATTTAACAAAGTCTATCAAATACCTTATCTCATCCCAACAGACGCAAGAGCACGATAGAAGTGACTGATATAGAAAACATAGACAGAGATTCAAAGTGATGAAAATGGAGTGTACCTGTCAAAGTTAGGAAATAGAGGAAGAATCCTTTTCACTTTCAGTGCTGGATTTTCTTTATTAACAGGCTTGGACTTGCATGCCTCAAATGAAGCCTCAATATTTTTAATTTGCATTTCCCTGAGAATCAATGAACTTGGTTACTTCAAAACCTCAACTGTGAACTATCTGATACAAGCATGACAAATAAGATTTTACTAACCTACTGTTATTCTCCAAAAGGTCACGTCCTCGAGATTCTCTCAATTCTTTTGCTATTTTTTCACTCAGTGACTGCAGATAACATCAGCATCATATAATTGAGCTAATAAAGGATCATTGAAAAGAGGGAGGAGGGAGGAAGAGAGGGAGAGGATATTATATGTGCATTACCGCCTTAGTTGAATCCATACTGAGCGGAGATATATACTGGGTTTTGACAAGCCAAGAAACACCTTTGTCAGTTGGCCTTTCTTTTGTCTTTAAGCCATCTGGCTTGATGGGCGTTACAGGATCATCATCACGCAACAACTCCTCATCCTCCGGATCAAGGGGTATTCTCTCACCTGGGGGAGGACTGACCAAGAACACATGATAAATTTACTTCAGTACTTCAATGAAAACGGTCAACATGAGGAGCAGTTAATGAAGCTTACTTGTACACACTCAAATCAAGCAAGTCCAGGGGTATCCCAAGGTCAGGTTCAACATAAAGCTGAGGCTTCCAGTTCTTCTCCAACGAAGTAACTTGGTACTTGCAGTATCTGTAGATTCCAATCATGAGCTCTATATATAAAAAATTGAATAATTAAAAAGAACGTGTGACTCTGACAGCTTTTCTCACATCTTCTTTTAGTTTTTGTTCCACCTTGGGCTGTTTCAGTTAACAACAATAGGAAAGAAATGCAACACTGAGTACCCTACTACTACTCTTGTCGGTTTACTTGTTCTCAATTCAAGTGTGCTTTCTTGCTTCCCTCTTCTTTTCCCCCCTGGTTGTCTCATCTAATTTAGATTGCCACAATAATTAAAATGGCATGCAAATGCAATCATCGTGCAGCAAAAGGTCACAGTAATCGTCGTTCAACATGTAAGAGAGATATGACAAAATAGAAGCTTAACATGGAGGACAACCACAAAGATATAGATTCTAGAAATGTTTATCAATGTGTGATCACCAGTGACAACTGACAACACACAGCAGCAGTATGCTCTGCCTCAAAGATTAACATAATTGATTAAGAAAGCAACTGCACTCATTACCACTTAATTACAAGTACCATGTATCAGTTGCCAATGGAAGCTAGATAAACACCAACAGAAACTCCCCCACCCCTCATATTAATGTAAAAAGATATTTTTTATACTCAACATCCCCCCCCCCCCCCCCCCCCCCCCCAAATAGAGTTTCTAATGAGCCAGAAGCCCTTGGCAACTACAGTTGATTGTGACAGATGGGCATGTGTTTGATATAACAGCACACGTTAATGCAAACACATAATTCAACCAGTTTTACATTGATTCCACTTCTAATCTGCATTCTGCAATTTTGTGTGAAATAGTCTAAGGGAGTGATTGGTATAGGATTAAAACCTTGAGTTTCGTATAAATTTAGGTGAATTTAACCCAGTTTTCAGAACTTTAGTTCCTGGCCAAACAGCCTCTAAGCAATCGTGTGGTTAAATGGCATAAGTATAGGCAACATCAATGAACAGAAAAGTTTGCTCAAAAAAAAAAAAAAAAATTAGTCCTGCCTGTGGTGATTAACAAATTAGAGTTTTTGGGGATGATGCTAAGAAGTAAAGGGCTTTCATATAACATTTTAACCTTTGATTCAATTAAATCAGCCACAACATGTCAAAACTCCATGAACAAAGTTTATCCTACAAAACTTATTGGAAGTATAGATGAAAAAACCTTACCCTTAACTGAGCTCAGATCAGGAAACAAAAATGAACTAAACCATAAACTTGGGAATTCCTATAATAGAAAGTAAACAAATGACAAGTCATTTATAAGGATTTAGAAGTATGTTTTCCCTTTGAGCAAACAGAAGATTTGCCAGGGCCTATGTGGAAAGAAAGAAAAAAGACTAATTCAAGATACTGGTACAAACTTGGACAATCACTTTCATACTAGTATATAACTAATTAATTCAGTTGTCAATTTATTTATCATGAGCACAGTTGGAAACTAATCTAATGCGGGGAGTGTGAAATCAAACAAACTTAAAATTAGCATGATCAAATCAGTCAGGAGAATGAGGACGAAGGTTGAGAATTATGTGCTCGACCTTGTTTAGTGGAAAAATGTCTCATTAAAAAAATCACTCGCAGTTTCTTATGGTTCCTTTCAAGCTATGTGCTCTTTAAGCTAGAAAATAGTATGGAAAAGACCTAGACTAACTAGAGGTCCTACTCAAATCAAGACTAGTTATCATGATTGACAAAGGTAGAATATGGATATGGCAAACAAATAATGATATTGTAAACAAAGGAAACTTTTCAACAGCAGTAAAATACTGAAGAGTTATATCCACTGGAGATTCACACAATTGGAAATAGTAAATAATATATCAACTTTACGACAAGGTCGCATACCGATCTGGGTCTCTGGGTATAGGCAAAAGCTTCATCTTTGCAGATGGATCTGGCAATTCATTCCGGAACCTACAGAGCAATAATTAAATTAAAGGAAGGAAAGAAGGAACAAATTTAACAGTGGATATTCTGCTTCACATACGGATTAAAACATTTATGTTCTGGCAGCTCAACCACACATTAGCAAAGAAATGAATTAACTTCAGCGAATCAACAGAGTGCATATATAGTCCTCCACTCATATAGTGATACTCTTTTATATGAAAAAGTAGTAAAAAATCAAATCTGCAGTTACAGTCTTAGTCAATGTCATGCATTAGATGAAGGATTGATAGAGGATCCAAGACAAGTGTTCCGGCTTTTTGCCTGGAATTCAATAACATGAATCCACCTAACCATACAGCCAAAAAACCAATTAAGTATCGGTGATTCTTTCAACAATATATTTATCCCATACCTACCTATGGTCACACAAAAAGTCCGCCATCCCAGTCTTCGGCATTGAAAAAGACGAAGACTTTGTTGACTTATCAGACATAAGACCTATAAGAAGTAACAACTCGGCAAATTTTATACCTTATCCCGTCGTGATTTTTTAAAAGTTATAAAACCAACTAAAGTGGAGACGATGAATTAATTAATCCAACACAAAGAAAAAATGCTAAAAACTGCAGATTATGCGGAAATGCAAAATAGGAGTGGATTAGTATTGGGCATGGATGTTCATGAGGCAGTGAGGATGAAGAAGCAGAGATGGATTCGATGAGGACTGAAGGGTGGGTGCAGATCTGGAGGATCTGAGTGTGCAAAAGGGATCACAGACCATAATTCAACCTTGATGTTCATACTCATAGCACAGACTCATACTTATAAGGCTATAAAACAAAGTGAACTTACCCGGATTAGTGTACTCCATTCAACGGCACATTAAAAAAAAATACCAAAAAAGATTCATAACTCGAGTCAAGTGTAATATTGCAGAAAGCTAATGTAGACAATCCGTAAATTATGTCAAGTATACAAAATTAAGATAAATGCACTTACTAAAGTTATTCAAGTTTCCACGTAACGGCAAATCTCATAGAAAGCTCTTTATCATTATATCAGATAGTAATCAATCTAATTAAAATGTAAATTCTAATCCAAATATTGTCATGCATACATACATTTAACATTAATGTGTTAAAGCATACCAACTTAGAGGGACAACTAGATTCCGAATAAATGAGAATGTCACAAAAATCTTGAATTGCTTGCATAGTTGACAATAAAGATACCTCATAAGTAATTTACATAATTCAATTCAGATAATGTATTAAAGTTAAATTAAAAATAAACATAAATAAGAAAAAGAAAAAGTAGCCTATAAAATGTAACCTCGTTCTCACTGAATAATGTCCAGCACAACCAGTGTCAACTGATCATATTAATATTTATTGCAGAAACCACATAATGGCTTCATAGAATATCTAAACAGGTAAATTGATAAGCACAGAAAAAATAACAGGCTTAGATGTACTCACTTCATCTTGCAGACAAATGTTGTCGGCTTCTTAAGTCGATTTTCAATTCTGTCACCACTTAGTAATGGAGTACTCCGGCGGTCACCCATATGAGAACCACTAATTGATCCATGCACCTTGGACCCTGAAGCCATCATTTGGGTTTTTTGAAGCACTTTATTTTGAGAATCTTTTAAATGTTGCTTCATCTTCTCATCATGCTTTTGTTTTTCAAACTCCCTTTTCTTCCGCAATCTCCTTTCCTCTTCCGTCTCCATCTTACCTCCTGGCCCAAACCCACTGGGCTTTTTACCACTTGACGGCAAGGGAGGCCTTGAATCTTGTTTAGCTGAAGTCCCTGCATTCTTACTCTCCCTGGTTGTGCCTGCAGGAGGCAATGGTGGAGGTGATGCAGGCTGTGATGGTGGTGGAGGTGGCGGAGGAGATGCAGGAGGCGGTGGAGGTGGTGGTGCATCTAGTGGCTGCCGGGGCTGGTTAAACTGTGAATATTGTGATGACGGAAAATAATTAGGCGGAGCTGGCAAAGTCTGTGATGGAGGTGGTGGAGGGTAGGAAGAAGACTCTGGTGGAGGAGGTGGAGGAGGCTGGTACGGATAAGGTGGCGGCTGATTTCTTTGTTGTGGATTAAACTGTGAATGTTGATAGTTGGAGCTTTGATTATAGTTCTGACTGTAATTCGACCCCTCCGGGCCATTGTAAGGACCCCAACTTTGTGAATACTGATTGCCCCGTGGCGGGGGCGCTGGTGCAGCTGGAGGCTGCAGAGGATTTTGATTCGGTGGCGGCGGAGGAGGCGGAAACGCAGACTGAGGCGGCGGATGGAACGGCCTGTAAGAAGCCATGTCAAGCCTCTACAATACAACTCTGCCAAAAAAAGGTGCAAATCACACTTTCAGCTCAAAATTCAGTCCCAAAACAACACAAGTCATATTCAAAACAAGGTGCAAATCAAACTTAGACGAGATTTCTACGAACATGCAGATATAAATAGTTAAATACCTAGGGCAGATACAAAAGGGCGAAAAAAAATTTAAAAAGTTATGATTCTTGAATCCAACAGAAACGAACCCTTACAGCAGTAAAAGCAAAGCAAGATTCAAACATTGAATCAGAAACTTACTTGGCTTCAAGAATGAATTGAAATCTAAGAAACCCAACAGGTAAGCTGACGAACTTGCCGTCGAAATTGAAAATCTTGGAATGGGGGAATTAGGGCTTGAAAGGTGAAAACCCCCTAATTGGTAAAACCCCAGAAGAAAGATGAATAGAGAAAATCCAATTCAATCAAATCCAATGCGGTGGCTCACCTCATACATGCATCAGTACATGTACATCATCGGTTTTCACAGAGAGTGAGGGTGAGAGAGAAGACTGAAATTTGAGGTGAGGTCAGGTCTCAGGTATATGTATAGTTGACAAGGCGGGTACTTACTGGTTTTGTAGATGAATGAATAAAAGTGAAACGATCTATTTGAGTTTTTCACTAATCTCTCTCACAAAGAAAACTTTCCTTTCAAAATCTTCTTGCCTGTTAATTTCAAACTATTGACTGCACTGTAACTTGGAATTTTACCAACTCTCAAGGAAACAAGCACTAATTTGATTCGTATCTGCTACTAATTAGTCGTTTATGAAAGCTCCACTCAGTTTAACGCATAACTTATCAACTCGATATGTTTATTTTCAAAATAGTTATATTATGTTAGCGTCTATCTGCTAGCTGATAAACAGAGCATTCATGTGCACGCCTAACTCTAATCTTTTTCGGATTGAATCCTAAATATCTTAAATATATATTTGGATTGAAGAGTGGTTTTGTTGGGTAAGAAAAAGTGTCGTCGATACCTTTTTACTACACTTTTTGACCAATAAATAAATAGGTACTATATATTATAAAATTCTCAATGAATCATATTTTATTTTATCTTGAGATACGATGGTACAATTACAATATTCAGCCGAATAAATACGTACTTAGCATCAATAACTCTTCAATAAATCTCTATACATATGACAAATATCATTCATTTCGGGAAATCAAAATTAGAATGTGTTGATGTATTTTTGGGTGATCAAATTATTTAGAATTACTGAACTTGAATTCATCATAAATTTTATCTTTTATTTTATAATACTTACTTTATGTTGGATATATGGATATTTTTCAACATCAACAAAACATTATGCCTGCCATGAGCACTTAAAGCATTTGACCAAATGTTTGATTGGGATGAAGCTTTGGCTATCCCCATCATCGTGTTAGCTAGCTTACTTTTTATGTCTAAGGCCGATAAGTTTGGCATTATTCTAAATCAGATCATTACACGGTTAGAATTCTCAATTGTGTTGCTTGGAATCTTTCTAAGCTCCAGAGTTCAAATTCCACAGGGGGATTAGTTCGGGGTACAGAGGATTGGATGTTCCTTTGACAGAGGATTGGATGTTCCTTTGACGCATTAAGGTTCCAGCCAAGGCCAAAATTTGTGTTTGGCGTGCATGTAATAAAGCTCTACCCATTCTTCAAACCCTTAGACATCCACGTTTGGTCCAAGTTGCTATTTGTCCTATTGCGATTTACAATATGAGTCAATGTTGTACATGTTCAGAGATTGTTGTTTTGATCATCAAGTCTGGGCGCTTTATCTCCTTTCCCTCGGGTGCTTGGAATACCTATTCGGCTGAATTTGATGGTTGGGTCCGCACACTCATTCAAGGTTTAGATAAAAATTGGACAATAATCTTCTTTAGTTGTGATAAGGGCTCTCTGGTAACATCGTAACCAGGTTCATCATGGTGAGCGTGTTCAACAACTTGGGAAAATGTCCAGTTTTATTTTTAATTTTTTTCATTCTGCTACTCTTACTTTTTATGAAATCGGATCTACTAAACCTAATGCGGTGCAGGCACAAACAGTAAGTCACCCCCGATCTTCCAGTTTTGTAAAAGTCATCGTTAATGCAACTTTACTTTGCAACGGACGCTTTGTGGACATGGTGGCTCAAGATGATATCAGCAGGTCGATTTCTTCGAAGAGCTAAGTGTTGTATCAACATCTATCCCCGGAAATAGCGGAAGTTGTGACTTTGCGGACGACAATTCAATGGGTGTTACTGTGTTAGGAGAAAAGTGGTATGGTGTTATCAAGGTTGATTGCTTAGCTCTGTGACGCGCTTCCATAATACCAATTTAATCAGTCTACAACCAGCCCTATATTGGGTGATATTCCCATTCTAGCCGCTACTTTTTCCTCATTAAATTGTAGCTTGCTCATCACAATTGTATAATGAAATTGCACATGAGCTTGCTAAAAGTGCTAGGTAGTTATGTTAGCGATGTGTTTCATGTTTGTATTGTCTAGTATGTTATATTAATACAACGTCTTTACTCAAAAAGAAAAAAGAAAAAAAAGCGAATTTAAAGCATGTAATATTACAGTACATAGTCCACAAAACTAACTAATGATAAGAAGACAATGGGTTATATGTTACTCATACCAACTCTGATTTGAAGTTTTAATTGTAAATCATAAGTTCATTTTAAATTCAAAAGTTCTAGATGTTTACAACTCATATTTTAAAGTTTTTAGACTTAATATTGAGATGGAGGGTGAAAGAAATTGAGTATGTGAGAGTATGTGTGTGTGTGTGTTTTTTTTTTTTTTGGGGGGGGGGAGGTTGAACGAAGAAGTAAATTGAAATGTACATAATCTTTTTGAGTTAATGATAATAAATTAAAAATACAAGTGTTATTAGTGAAGTTAACTAATGTTAGAAAATTTAAAAATTAATTTAAAAATTCATAATTACAAGGGAGATTGTTCAACCACACTTGAATACATGTGATGACGTGGTTTATTAAGGGTGTGTAATAAAATATTTTCAAATTATATTATAAAGTACTTGGAGAAAACACATTGAGAAACATTTTTCAAGTAAAAGGAAAAACAGATCCCCTCCCAAATGGAAATTGTTGGGCTATTAATTTGAACTATGTAACAAGTACATATATATGTCTCATAGTACTCTGTATTCAAGAAATAGAACCTGAAATATTTATGAAGCAGTATGAAGTTATGAACCCTACAAATCTTGTACCTATGGTCATGTACTACATTTTGGGGAATTTTGTACTCTTTTAAAAACACACACACACACAACACACACACACACACACATATATATATATAAACTACTAAATTACCTATTCGTATTTTTTTAAAAACCGAATTTAGTAAAATATGCAACAATCCTTAATTTTATAGTCAATTCCGACTCAATTGATAATACAAAAGTAACCTTGACCATGGGGTCTGAAATAAAATTTTATTAATAAAGGAGATGCTTCAAATCCAATAAAGCAGATGACCTGCTCTTTGACATTCATAATCTTAATATGACAGAATAATAAGATCATGTGACAGTCCACTAATACACAACATTCAGCTCAGCTGTTACATTTTACTACCTGATCCTAAACCCTAGTGTTTATGTTGTCGTATTTGAATCGCTGAAACCTCAGCTCACACTCATAAGAACATCCAAGTACAGTCGATGCAAATAAAGAACGAGAGACGACCAGATAACTTAAGACGGATATTGAAGTCAGATGCCGAATGGGGCAACTAATCTAAGGACCAGACCAAATCTTGCAAGAATTATAGATAGTTCCACTGGTTTAGCGGTAGGTAGGATAGTTAGGGCTGTACATGCAGCTTTCTGCATATTCTTCTAGATTTTCTGGTTGGGGTAGACGGGTAGCCAAACCTATAAAGCAGGTTGAGTGGTCAATTTTTTCAGAGATTAGAAGGTAAAAAATGGTAAGACATTGAGAGATACTAATAGTTACCTAGCTCATATGCTTTGAGTGCTACTTTGGCTGCTATTTGTGCTGATATCTTCCGGATGTTAGTGAACGGTGGATAGATCAATCCATTTTCCAAGTTTTCTTGGCTCACTTGTGCTGCTAATGCTTCCGCTGTGTTGAGATCATAACATAGAAAAGTCCATTAGAGAGCATGCTCAACAATACATGATAAATCGCAGAATGTGCAGCAAATTAGTAGTAAGCTTTAGCTAGAAACAAAATTTGTTATGCATTGGCAACATGGATATATTTCATTGCAAACTTACATGCTGCCAGGAGCATATCTTCATGGACACGGATTGCACCAGACATGATTAAACCAAGACCAAGTCCAGGAAAGATGTATGCATTGTTTGCCTAATTAGGAATTGCACAAGTCAGCTTGAGAATCTTATATGCCAGAACCGAAATAGAGAAAAGAGAGAGTGCGGGAAGGTTTGGTCAGAACCTGGCCTGATGCATAGACTTTCCGCTCATATTCAACTAGGCCAAATGGACTTCCACTCGCAAAAATGGCTCGACCCTTAACAATGAAAGAGAGGAAAAATCAGTCATAACTGAAACAAAAGAAAGACCACATCATGATATCTCTACATGATGAAATAAGATTACAGGGTGTTGAATATCACCTTGCTCCATTTATAAGCTTCTTCGGCTGTACATTCGGACTGTGATGTTGGATTAGAAAGAGCAAGAATAACAGGTTTCTGAAAACAAATGGAAAACAACATTTAGCACAAGCTGCTGATAGAAATAATGAGAAGCTTTATTATAGTTGATCTGTTTCCTGGTATAATTCAATCATGCATGTGCAGGTGAGACCTAAAGTATGATCTAAATACACTAGTTTAAGTTTTGTTTAATGGTGCCAAACTACATTGTACTTAATAGCCATAGTAATCGAGAGCTGTATGTGTAACAAATCCCCGTTCCCAAAAGGGATGTATCAGAACAATGTAATTTGATTTTCAGTTATGAGTTATATGCTCCACCGGGAAAATGTTCTTCATTTTTTCCTGTTTCTGTGGTTCATCTAATATCTAAACTTATACTAGAACCAATTTACTACTGCTAGTTTATTCCGGAATGAAATAATTTTTGGGTCAAATAATTACCTTATTGATAGAGGCCATCTCCTCAACCACTTCTTTCGTGAAGGTTCTTCCAGCTCCAGATGATCCTATTAATACAGTTGGCTTGATTGCCTGCAAAAAGAAGACATAACAAGAGAAACAGTGAGCTGTGCATACAGGGATCATGTTTCAGGTAGAAAGAAAGAATTTACACCTTCACAGCATCCAACAAGCTACGAACAGGTTCGTGCTCATGGGCCCAAGGCCTCTTAAAATGTTGAAGTGACCCCACACGTGAACGAACAATCAGACCCTACAAATTACAATCCATGGTCATTTGGTATGAAAGATAATTTCAAAATACAAACAAGCTGAAAGGTAGAGATGCTCTATACCTTCGAGTCCACAAGCCAGATTTTCTTGCGAGTCTCTTCCAATGGGGCACCAGTCTGCATATCGAGAAGGAAAACAGATATTACTTATATTTCTTCCACAAAGAAGTAGTGACTGGAAAATTACTTCAAAGCTAAAACATCTAACCTGTTTTGACATTTCAAGAGCTATGAGTTCTGCAATACCCGTCCCAGCCTGCAATCATATCAGGTATAAAACCTCAATGATACATCAAAATAGTGGTGGATGCATAGACCAAGGCATTGAGGTGTCTACAAGTGTTGAGTTAATCATACAAATAGATTTGAACTGTAATGAAAACATAAGGTGCTTTATGTGCCCAAACAGATCAATGAAGGTATGGCTGAAGACTTGGCAACCAATAACAAAATTACCCACTATTAATTTGATACTTCTCTCATAATTCATTGTGGCATGACAAAAACCACTATATGTATAGCTAGTGGAAGGGTACCTCTCCAGCACCAAGGAATAAGAAGGTATGATCGGACAAGGATCCTCCGACTATATTGAGTGAAGCCATAAGCCCTGCAAGTACCACAGATGCTGTACCCTGATGCAAACACGAAGCATTCCATAATCAAACATGAACTCAGACAGATAAGAGGACAAAGTAAATGGATGACAGCAGATTCATGATGATGCAGAGCAATTACTAAGAGTGAAGTGAAATTTATAGAATTGAAGGACTAACTGCAATATGCAGAGTTGCAGACTTGCTTAAGTTACTGCACAGCACAATTTGAAAAAGAAACCAAATGAATGGTGCGCAAAGTTACCTGAATATCATCGTTGAAAACAAGATGACTAGATCCATATTTTGCAAGAAGATCAAAAGCATTGTGGTTCGCAAAATCTTCAAACTGCAAAATTACCAAAATAATATTATCATAAGGAATTGCATACAACACTTATTAAGCTGGTAATGCTGTAATACAAGTATATAATTACCTGAACAAGGACCTTTTCTCCATAATTCTGCTTCACTGCGGACATAAACTCATCCATAAGCTCAGCATATTCCTGATACAGAACAATGCACTTGGTAAATACTGAGAAACACAAAAAAAAAAAAAAAATGCATTTGCACTTCGCAAGGTGAGGGCAGAGGTACATACCTGTCCAGTAGCTCTCCTTCTCCTGAGCCCAATATAAAACTCGTCATTTAGCAACTGTTCATTGTTTGTTCCCACATCAATTGTCACGGGCAGGCACTGAAACGAACAGGTTTTAAGTTCACTCACAGTACAGATTGCAATAGCAAGAACTATCTTTCTCATAAACATCGCAAATACATGGCTCAATAGTAAACTCCAGTTGCCTCTTGATATACTGAGATTTTGAAACAGTTGCTAACTAAATATCTGATCCTTGACAGAAATATGATGACCTCAAATTTAAAGGTAAGAAATAATATCTACAGCAGTTATTGAGATACATTGTGAATGAAAGACATCAATAACTTAACAAGACAATATTGCCAAAAAGCTTAATCAGTTTATGCTTACAGCTGAAGGACGGATGCCACCGAGAGCTGTATACAAGGAAAGCTTTCCTACAGGTATGCCCATCCCCTGATCATGTTATAAGTATTGTTGTCATAAAAAGATGGACATTGGTTGCAAGTAACTCAGATTTCTTGGAAAACAAGCGGAGAGCAAAGACAAAAGATATGTGTTACCTGGCAGCCAAGATCCCCAAGCCCTAATATCCGCTCACCATCTGTAACCACAATAACTTGAATGTTCTTTTCAGGCCAATTTTTCAAAACCTCAAGAATGCGTCCTCTGTGAAAGAAAAATATTAGTACATCAGTTACAAGAACTGTCAACCTCTAAATAGGGATCTAATAAATTACTGACGCACTTCTCGTTTAGACTGATAAAGAGACCCTGGGGTTGCCTGAAGATACTCCCGTACTTCTGGCATGCTTCACCTACAGTTGGAGTGTACACAACTGGGAGCAATTCCTCAACATTGTCAATTAGAAGCTTGTAAAACAGTTTCTCATTTCGCTCCTGGTACAAATAAAACAAGTGTGTTAAGTTCCATAAATTTAGTCATGTACAAACAAAGTCAGACATTTGATAACAAAGTCATGTACCTGAAGATCCATCATGGCCATGTACCTCTGCAGGGGTACTTGGTACTGGCGCATGTTATGCATCATTTTCTTGACCTACTCGTAGATATATATCAAACATAAGTAGCTAGCAATACAATGTCATAAACTATTCATAACATATGGAAAAGGGATCTAAAAAAATCTATAAATTGAGTGTTACCTGGATGTCTTGGGAAATAACAGCTGGTGGAAGAAGGCCTCTTAAAAAGTGGGCATCCCTCTCCTTCTCACTAAATCCAAGACATTTGTTGTGCCGGGGGTTACGCAGCAACGGATACCCACTATCAAGCCAAGCGGAGAAACAAATAAGTTCTGGAACTAGTGGCTTGAATGTTGTAATGATTAATCAATATCAGGAGGTAATTAAAAGGCGGCAATTCCCATTTAGGCTATATTCAACAAAATTAACACATAAAGTAGCTCAAATTGAGAGCGATAAGCAAACTTATTAATGGAGTTGTTTATGAAATTAGCTGATAAGATAGCTGACTTGCTAAATAGGCATTCACATACAGCCAATTCGTGAAATAAGCTCGTCTAGTAAATAAGTTAAGTCAAGCCTAAAGAAGCATTAATTTTGACATGCCCCACACATCGGTTCAGATGTAAGTAATTAAATTTCAGACAGTGAATATTCGGGCTATTGATGGATTGCCAGCCACATGAGTCATGAGCATTATCAAGGACTAAAGTTCTGCATTCAGGTGTGCCTCAGATGGTTTAAAACTAAGGAATTATAAAAACGAAACCTTTTTCTGCTGTTCATTAAGCTACAATATAAATTGAACTTCCTGGTATTTTTGGTGAAAATGTGAACAACTTTGTCCCCATTCCAAATTTCCATTTACAATATCCAACAACCAAAATAAGTCATCCTAAAGGGAAAATGACAAAATTAAGGCCTACATATGTACCAACCAGAAAAATGATACTAAAATCACTGCTTTTGCACACACATAACAAAATTAAATTCAGGAAACAGGAAAAGGCTAAACACAAAGTCTACTAGAGACAACTTATCTAGAGACCACACCGCACCTATGTTTTTAATAAAATCATCGATGTTGTTAATCAAAATGTATTTCTTTTTGAACATACGGAAACGTTTTTATTGATAACATAGTCCGTCTAGACTGTCAGAATGCGACTTACTCAAGGCTAAAACACCACAACCTGACAAATCAAATGGTTCAGAAGCAAAATGACAAGAAAATCTGCTTATATTCCAATCACCTGGCGACGGTGACAGTCCAAGGAGTGACAGACTGATCCTCGGTGGCGCTATCCTCGCCGTATACATCCTCAACGCCACCACTCACGATGGCTACTTTCGAATCTTTCGCCGTCAAAACGGTGGCGTTTCCGTCAGAAGATCTGCCATTTGAGCTCACAGAAGCCCTCACCACAGCCGACCGAGCTGATATCTTTGGCTGTGCACTCTTAGATGTCCCATACACAGAATTGTTCTGCATAAACCAACAAACAAATCAAGATTCAAAGCTTATGCAAAAATTCATTTACAGGGGAACACAAAGATTCAACTTTTACGGAATGGGACGAAAAAAGATTTGATTTTTACCAAATGGGACGAGAAAGATTTGATTTTTATGAACTGGGGTTACTCTTACAGTCCAATCTGAGATCAGAAAACAAAGAGTAGATGCATTTGCTTACCAAGAAACTGGTTCCGCTTAAAGAAAACATGATGCTGAGATTTTAAGAGAGACAAAAGAGAGAAAGAAGAGGAAAAAAGAGGTTTGGTAGGATGTGTGTTCCTTCTTATAGGATCTCTTCTTCTTCTTCCTCTTCTTCTGAGTTTCCTTTTTCTCTCTTTCCTACATGTCATTTCGAGTTGCCATTTAAGACACCAAGACATTAATTTGTTGTTTAAATTAGGTAGGAAACGTGTGGATTATTTGCAGAACACGCGAGTGTATTGGGCAACTATCAGCCTGGTTGTTTGTTTGAGTTGAGCAGACTAAATTAGAAATGCTATTGGCGCACGCGCGTTGATCAGGTATTTTGTAATCTTTTTGGGCCCTAGATTGATTGGAGATCTTGCTCAATGTTGCGGATCAATGACTTAGGTGGATTGGTTGGTGGTTGTTTGGTTTAGGATAGTTCGGGATTTAGGGGCTGATTGGCGTGCGATTTAAATGCCTGAATAGTGACCGGCATTTTAGTGGGATTGTT
>JAYMSP010002659.1:0-23040 GCA_036897095.1 Plantago elongata
TTGAGTATTATAAATATTTCGTGATAATAATAAAAAATAATTATATTAAATGAAATGGATGGATGGGTGGGGGTCATGGATAAATTTGATTTATGTTAAAAGTTTAAGTGGGTGTAAGGGTAAATATGTGGATGAAAGAGAAATTAATTATTTATTTGAATAGTGAAATGTAGGATTGGGTATAAAGTTTATGAATAATTATGATCTCAAGTATCACTAACTACCCTTACAGGCCTGGGTGACTCTGCCTTGCATATCCTAATTCCTACATCATAGATTGTCCATGTGTACTTTACGTTTAGGGCTCCCCGATTTTACGTACAACACGTCAGAGCACGAGCATTCACCTTATGCACACATTCAACTTGTAAATATCTTTTACTGAAGAGATCAACCAAATTACGAAAGAAAACATATACTCACAAAAGAAACAGCAATCTAACATGAATGTATTGAAGGATTCAATTAACTGGTTCATGGAAGGGAATTTTAGAGTTAGAAGTAAAACTAGCCGCTGGTAGTTGAAAAAGTAGAGGTAATTTTTTTTACAACAAGCTATTTTCACAAATCAGCTAACTTTTAAAATGTTCGGGTTCAGGTAATATGCTTTTTATTAAAAAAATCTCTGAAAATTTAGTGGTAAACAGGGCCTTAATTTTTTTCCGAGAGTCAGTGAACTGATTTGATCTTGATGGTTATGGTGGAAAAATTGAATTGTCAAACTTTTAGTCACTTGAGCGAGCTGGTTTTCAGATGTTCATATATTCTAACCTTATTCAATTGTTCATAATTCAATATCAAATACGCCTAAATCTAAATTTTTCGCGTTCGTATATATACATTTTCAAATAAAAGGCATATATTATATAGCGTTTTCGATTCGTTTAAATTCTCAGGACTTGGGCGCTATAACTATAACGACTCGATCAAGCCCGATCCTTTAACCGACACAGTTATTCATGAGTACTAATACAAATCGCGATGCATTTTACCCCACTCATATAAAAATGAAAATGATTTCCAATTTATCAACCATCATATAAGATTGTTAACAAACACATTTAACTGTAAAATTATTGTAGGTGAATTCATAAAAATAAATATATGCGTTTAAGCTCTTTTAATTTGAATTTTAGATATTTGGTATTTTTAACGTGTTCAATAAATCCACTCTTCTGGCAGGACATGACACATTAGGTGATGACCAACTTTACACTTTCTTGACGATTTAAGTTCTCCGCCATGTTGTTGATGAGCAGGATACACATTTATGAGGAGTTAATAACCTGCTAATCAGCTGAAAAGATTGGAAAATTTTGCACTCTTTCTGTAAGTGAAGCCTTTTCCATATCGCTCATTCTTTCAGCATTTCTCTTTAACTTCCCTTCTAGCATGTCTTGATGAGTTCAATGATTGGATGCCCAATTTTAATTTGTTGCAAATGTTTGTGATTGTTTGAAGTTCTTACCCCTGTTTATCAATTGATTGCTACTCTTTGTTATGGGCAATTTGTCCATAGTCTGCAAATTATGCTCTAATTAGTCCATCGACATTCATGTTCTTGGGGCAACCCATATGGAAAAAGGTTTGCTTTATGAAAAAGAGACTGTGTACTCGTGGCAATGATGTGCCGGATATATAAGACATCTTT
Source organism: Plantago elongata (assembly GCA_036897095.1). Classification (NCBI taxonomy): domain Eukaryota; kingdom Viridiplantae; phylum Streptophyta; class Magnoliopsida; order Lamiales; family Plantaginaceae; genus Plantago; species Plantago elongata. The sequence goes on from JAYMSP010002659.1 coordinate 1,652, forward strand.
GTTATGGTTTGATGTTAGGATAGTTTCATGATGTGTATATGCTTGAAGCTGTTCTTCAGGAGCAGGCTGATGTTGCTCGACGAATGTTTCGTTATATCAAATTTACTGATGAAATTGCTAACCTGTGCTCCTTGCTTGAGTTGGCTAATGTTGATACGGTTACTTGAACATTTTGATTAGGCCGGTAAAGTATATTCACAGATTCTATTGTATCAAAAGATGATCACTAAACAATTTTCTTTCTTACTTTTGCATCTCAATTTTGACACACCCAACAAGTAGCTAGATCTGCACAGTAACATAATCGATGAAATGATAGGTTATCAACTATGGTTTTACTTGCACTATTGCACGGGGGTATACTCAGTACGAAGCCTTTTCAGCTTTTTTCCTCACATAAAGTAGTTCATTTTGCTCTGATAAGTGTTTTACAAAGCTGAATGGTCCTTTCATATCTGCCTCTGCCCTTGAGCATGAGTTATAGTACCCAGAATTCAGAGTTCTAGGGGTGTTAACTCATACTATAAAATCAGTTTTACATGTATATTGTAGCATTAAATTTCTATCTCTGTTTTGACTGCATATCCACTTTTTGGTTCCGATTAAGTCCAGTATTAATTTCATTTAAATTTTTTCTATTTCTCGTTAACCCCCTGGTGAAGCTTACTAACATTCGATGGCAGAGGACTTGGAAAATTCCGACAAAGAGGTCATTTCTTTTGCAAGTTAATGTGTTTTTTTTAGTAGCTAGAAACTCCCCCTCCAATATATAAATTTTAGTTTTGCTTATTTTTCCATAGGCTGTTCTCGGTGAAGAAATTGGCCATGTAAGAGTAATTACATTTAACCAGCCTCGGCGATTGAATGTCATCTCATTTCACGTGGTAACTTTAAAAATTAACCTTGGCAGATTATATCAACCCTTTCAATTCTACAATTGTTTCTGATTCAGGAAAATTGCCATACTTTCTACTAGGTTTATTTGCTAGCAAAGTTTCTGGAAAAATGGGAAAGGGATGATAATGTAGCACTTATACTAATGAAGGTTTGTTTCACATCTTAAGTTCTTCGAGCTTCGTAACAAGTTTTATTGACATTATACAATTTTATGGCTCAATTTATCTTCTGATTTCTTAGGGATCTGGTCGTGCATTCTCAGCTGGTGGAGATTTGAAAATGTTTTATGATGGCAGAACATCAAGTTAGTGATTATCATAACATCTGTTCCTTGCCGATTTAACTATGTGATTAATTGATGTTTTACATATTTTGGCTTTGGTTTGTCAGAGGATCCAAGTATTGAAGTGGTTTATAGAATGTATTGGCTCTGCTACCACATCCATACGTACAAGAAAACCGTGGTATGAGCATAACATACATATTACCTGTAAATATAAAGAGAACTGTATATTTGTCTAGTTAAGAACTTGAGATTATGTTTTCATTAATGCTTTCAGGTCGCTTTAGGTCATGGAATTACAATGGGTGGAGGAGCTACCTTCATGATCCCTATGAAATTTTCTGTTGTGACTGAAAGAACTGTTAGTCCAGATATAGTTCTTTTGTGTATAGTTAAATTTTTGTAATATCATGGTGGTATGTCTGATCTTCAAATCTTTAACCAGATTTTTGCAACTCCAGAAGCTAGCTTCGGCTTTCACACTGACTGCAGTTTTTCATACATGCTCTCCCACCTACCTGGGCATCTAGGTAAGCTGAGGGGAAGGATCCATTAGCAGTATTGCGTCAACTGGATTTACTATTTCTAGACTGTGGATAATATGTTAAAGTGCGTTGTGTAGGAGAATTTTTGGGCTTAACTGGGGCAAGGCTGAATGGTAAAGAATTGATTGCGGCTGGATTTGCTACCCATTTTGTCCCTTTGGAGGTTGTATTATAGTCTGCCTGAATTTCTAAGTGTGTCAGAGAGTACTACATTGATTTTATTGTCGATATTTGAATTGTGCTTGCTGAAAATCATTTGGCTGACTGTAACTTGAAGCAATTAGTTATTGTTTTACCCAGGGGTGATTGATCGATCCATCTCTAATCGCTTAAATTCCTGTCATCTCTCACATCCAAAAGAATGTTTATATAAATACTAGTATATGATTAAACTTTTCCAGAAGTTGTGCTGTATTATTCTCAACAACATCAGTTGGCTGATTTCCTGATTCTATGCATATCTTGCTCTTTTTCTAGAAACTGGTGGAGCTTCAGAATCGTCTGTTAAGTTTAAATACTGGTGAAGTGAATGCTGTGAAATCCACCATTGAACAATTCTCCGAGGATGTTGACATTGATGAAAAGAGTGTCCTCAACAAGTAATGTTGAAGAGTTGTTCAGATTGATTAGGGAACCTAACTATCGACATTGAATTATAATGTGTCCAAATTACATGCAGGAGGCTGATCATAAATGAGTGCTTTTCTAAGGATTCTGTGGAGGATATCTTAACATCATTAGTGAGTAATATGAACCCCAAACATTTGTACCCTATATATATATTCCAAGTTAACTTGCTTTCATTCACAGGAATCTGAGGCAAGGAAAGAAGGAAATGGTTGGATAGTTGCATTTCTCAAAGGAATGAGAAGGTCATCACCAACATCATTGAAAATAGTATTACGATCGGTATTGCTTCACTCTGATGCCTTCTCTGCTGATGCAATACATGATACTCTGAAAATTATACTGCAGGATACAATATGAGTTTATTCACAATGGAAGGGTGGGCAGAACTGATTAGGGCAAAAAACTTGTACTTTCTTGCAAGAATAGTATTGTCGAAATCACCAGTGACTTGATAATTTGCAAGAATAAGATATTTATAATTAAGTTAGTGTATATGATAAGTTGTCGGGTTTGATTGATCTATGTTTATTCCTGTGATTATTTCATGTTTGAAGTGATATAATACTTAAAAAGTTGAAGTCTGCTTAAATTTATCATTGGTTACTGTATGTACCTAAATTTAGTTTAAACTCTCTTTAGATTCGTGAAGGAAGGAAGCAAACACTGGCTGAGTGCCTGAAGAAAGAGTTTAGGCTCACGATGAATATCCTCCGTACCATAGTATCTGCAGATGTTTATGAGGTATCAAGAAATTTATATACTTGTATCTCGTCTATACATAGTTCAGGTTCCCATAATTTACACTTCAAAGTGTGTCTTGAAATTTCTTATCAAGGGAATCAGAGCCTTTGCAATCGACAAGGATAACACTCCAAAAGTAAATCCTCTGTTGCATGTCTATGCGTATTTAAAATTTATAGTATTCTCCTGACAATATACACGTACCCACCCTCCTATTTACTATAGTGGGAACCGTCAACTATGGAAGCTGTGGGGATGGATAGAATCAACAGGGTATTTCAGCTATTTGAAGAGGATTTGGAGCTCAAGATTCCAACCAGGGAGGATTTGAGGTGGGTGTCCATAAAAAGCTTAATATTTCTGAAAAGTAGCTGCTGATTCTTTTGTTTCTGCTAATTGTTGAAACTGTTTGTTGTGCAGGTGGGAAGGAAAGTATGAAACCTCACCTTACGCAACAGGGTGAGTGAAGAACCGTCTATTTCTTTACGGGCCTGTGTTGGCTAAACAAACTGTATCCTAGTAGTTTACTGGAACATATGCAAAGTACAGGGTGTTTCTGGATATCGAAAATAATCCTAATAGCACTGTGTTAATTATTTCAGGAAATAACACATGTTTCTGACTTTGGCAGATTCCAGCAATCGCGTATGTAGATAACAGCCAGACTGTACATGTCATGCATAAGGCTCAGCATCCCGCAGCTGAAGGAAGCGGATGTTTTGCATGTTAGTAGGCTATCTCCAATACATGAGCTAACAGCCAGACGTCGGAGGATTTGAGGAGAATTAGGTAGAGCATGAACATGTGCAAGGATATGGAGAATAATTTGTAATCTTTTAATTTGACCATCTCCTAACAGATTTGCCCTTGAAGATGCTATGGTGTAAAAAAGTATACTTTTTTAGCAAATCCCTGCGTAATCAGTTCATCAACACTTATCAAAAAATAACTTAGCTCAAAATGTAGAGATATATTCAGAAGATGGAAATAACAACTGCTGAAAATCTGAGGCAAAAATAACAGTTTTGACTTTTGACAGTATCAACAAAATAGTTACACAAGCTTTAAACCAACTTTTGACAGTATCAACAAAATAGTTACACAAGCTTTAAACCAGCGACAATTTACACGCAATGCCATAACTCTATATGAACTATCACAACACAAACAGATCCAAGGCCAATCATCTCATGTCTGTTTGGCTAAGAACTTAAATTCAGAAAACCGGATTAAAAACTCTTAAATTTGTACATGAATCAAGGTTTAAACTCTATACCAAACACTTCCTTAGATACGAGGCAAGACTAAGAGACACCTAAACGATCTCGTAATGTATCAAATATTGAGGCAGCTGCCGCATTCTGTGCAAAAGTCTGTTTCAATCTCCCAAGCAGTTCACCATCCTTGGCTTGAGATGCAGCATCAGCAGCTTCCGTGGCCATACCAATTTTAGCATAAGCCTGTTTACGAATTAGAACTATGTAAAAATGCCAAAAAAGACGTGAATAGAAAAATGTGCATCTGACTCAAACTTTCATATATTCATTTAGTTACCTCGGCTCTTTCTCTAGGATCAGTAAGTTTTGGTATGTATTTAAGCGCTTCAACTTTTTCATCCGCATCAACGCATGCCTCCACAAATGGGCGATAACCTATAAGGACAAGTGTAAAGGTAAAATCATTGAACACAGACACAAAGAAAATGATTTTGTGCAACTTATCTGAATCTGGAGTTTCTCAGAACTTTTGGCTCAAGTAAAGCCAGTGTATAAAATAGATTTAAATTCCATCATCCACTTTGCTTCGCATGTAATTGACATTTTATTATTTTATTTGAGGAAATAAAATATGCAGAAAAAAGAGTTTTAAAAAACCAGATCCCAGACTTCTTGAGAAAAATGACATAGTTCTACAGAATTGTCCCAATCGAATTGCACTGTGACTTGCAAGTCCCCTCTAATAGGGTAGAGGAATCCTAGATGGAAGAAAAATGAAAGTTGGCTCACTTAACAACTTCAATTTCTTTCTTTATTACTGAAAGAGAAAAGAAATAAATATTTTAATCTTGCATTGAACAAGAAAATAACTCTCACAAGCAAGAGTACAGCTACTGAAAAAATATCTGAGGAACCTCCACTCTTGTATAGGTGAAAATTTAATTTCATAACTTCTAAAGCTCACATGCATTTGAAATAAACACTCATCAAGAAGATTGTGAAAATAGGTGAAAGAGCAGAACAGATATAAGCCATGATACATCAAGACAAAGTATGCAGGAAAGTTACTGACCAATTGGAGGCCTTTTCTCTTTTGAAAACCTTTCTAATGCATCCCAATCTCGGATTGTTGCCAACGCAAATACTTTGAGCCAATACCAACGTTTCTCCGAAACCTGAATCATGTATATATATAAGAAATTTGATTAGGAAAAAATATTTACGCAGTTATGCTCATTCTTGAGTCTTGACCACATAAGCATGGTGCCAACGTCGATTATTGTAGGCAAGAAAACATAGTCACCTTGGAGTGCTTTCCCATTGCATTTCTCTTTCATTTTGACATGTAAATTTACTAAATTCCCACTGTGTTAATTTACCAAAGGAATGCCCTTTAATTGTGTAAAAATGTGTTTCTGTAGGAGTTGTAAACTCCTGAAACTGGAACGTTACTGGTTTGACAGATTTACCACCTGAGATTGTACAAGGAATGATCCTTCTCAAATGATCATTTCTTATTCATTCATATGAAGCCCTTGACAATTAAGAATTATTCTTCTGATTTGCATCCCTATTATTCTTCACAGCATCCGGATTAGGACTACCATTTCTCAAAGTCCCATGTGCATTAAATAGAATTCTAGTGTCGACGTCCTTCACTCGTTCAATATTTTGTTTCCTATTATTCACCGCTATTGTTGTATAGTGATTTTCAATTAAACAAATCCCTTATCAGCGACATAAATGTGTTATTGTTGGATACCCTCTCATTGTGTCATCCTTGATCATCTTAAACATACTTCATCAAGGACTCCTAATTGCTGCCAAAATAAATTTTCATCCTCTCAGGTCTTTAGCAAAACCCAAAAATTACCCAGATACTCTAAAAACAAATACTTTAATACCAACTTGTTAACCCTCTTAAAGCCAGATATTAATTTAACTGCTGACAATTTTGCTTGTATGGTGATTATTACAGATTGTTACTGTGAAACAGGTCTAGGAGTGGCAAGTGATTGTTCGGCAGAATGGACCAATGATGAATGCCATCTTGTGCAAATCCAACTTCGCATGTCAAATACAGTTGAAGACTGCTGGTGATATATCTTACACAGCATCCTATTCTGTATCTATATGGCCACAATACTGCACTTCCATTAACAGGTATATGGTTATGTTTTACTATCAGGAAGGTTTATGTCTAGTATCAAAATTCATGCTCACTTCAACTGATTTTATACAGTTCTACTCATCGCACACTCCTGTGGCATACAAATATCTTATCTACATAAAATATTTTAAGTTCCCTACAGACCAAATCATCTATGAATTGCCTTCTATATTATCATTTTATCCATATTCTTGCAATAAAATCAAGCTTTGCTCGAAAGCATCCAAGTAAGAAATAATGAAGAAGTGATATTATTGCGTGGTAGTGTGTCGTTACTTGCACAAAGGTAAGGTTTATGAAGATTATGGTGATGTCAAATTTTGTGCCCAGTTAACGCAAGAGATGAGAATGACTCTAGAAAGAGTAGAATGGGGAGTGTTACTGGTTACACCCGTTTAGTGGCCAGCTAATACGCAATCTATATGGACATGCTCGTGCATCAACTTAAAATTAACTTGGGGAATCTGACAAACCTTGAACTCAGTTTTAACTCTCATTGCACCCTTGTGATGTCCCATAACAATGCACGTTCGTATTGTGTCACTGATACTTGAATCAACAAATATGGTCTGCTTTGTTGTGGTCTCCAATTCATGTTGGATTCTGCAGTGATTGCAGGAAAAAGGAAATTAGTAGCTCATCAAGAGCCAATACACATAATGGTCATATTATACACATAATGTATGCAACTCATTAGTATATCAATTTACACAGATCAGATCTCCCCAGTCCCAATTACCATTTAAAGTAAAAAGACATAACCAATAAATTATTATGCGACAGTGGGAGACTCGGTCAGAGGAAAAATAGAAGTCACTGCATCAGGTAGAAGAGACCTTTACAACATCTGTCTACAGGCTGATTTTTATATGGCACATGCATGTCTGAAGGTAATGTATGAAGCAACTACTCAGCCACAAAATGCTTCGGCAAGATGGTACAAAACTTTATCATACTATGGGGAGTTATCATAAATAAAAAAATAGCAAAAACCACAGGAATACATGGACATTTTCAGTTCATAAGTAATCTATGAGGATGACGATGTAAAATATAAACAAATGGTAAGTAGGGGTAATTTAGCATAAAGTGACAATAATCCATGGAAGCATTCATTGTTAGATCAAAGCATTTATCACCTTAACAATTTAGCATGTTCTTCAGCAGCCTTCGACTCAAATAGGTGCTCCTTGGTCTCTGCGAACATATTCTGGGCCTTTTCAATCATTTTAATGCGTGGGGCATAGAGATAGGCTCCTCTGGTAGCCATAGGACTCTTTCCAAGTCCCCATGACTCTTTCCACCATAAATACGCTACATCCTGCAATGTCATCTTCTACTTTAATAAAATTTGGTAACAAAATGCAACAGGGAACATGATCTATAAAATATGACCAAGTTGCACCAACAGATTGACAAGTTCGACCGGCTTATACTAAATTGTCAGGAGGACCAAAAATTAAGAAAAGCTTCTCCAAATTTAGAACGCAAAACATTAAGAAAAAGATATTATAGTAAATTCTGGAACCCAACAGAGGTGTTGAAGGTGATTCAATAAAATCATCCAAGTTTTGGGCAGACTCCACTGTAAGCTAGATTAGAAGTTTAGAACAGTGAAATGAACATAATGAAAAACAACTAATCAAATAATGAAGGAATTTTAAATAAATTTGGAGATTTATGTGCTTCTGTTTTACGGAAGTATTATGATCAAGCCTACATGGCATTTAGCTTAGTCACCTGCAATTCATGACTTCACCCAAAGGAAGAAAAAATAGTGGAACCAGCCAGAGTCATAAAGCAACAACCATCAAGAATCTATGTAATTTCCACTAAAATGGTAGAGGGCAAGAAGCATACAGCCTACAACTCACTCCATTAGTCATGATCAAGTTAGTCAGGCATCATAATCACTGATCGGAGGAGGATTACGGGAACTCAATGTAGCATGCTTTTTACACAGTTAGGCAATTGATTTAACAGAGCTAAGATGAGATCAGCAAACTTGAATGAACCTGAAGTTGCCCGGTGGAAAGATAGAAGTTTTTCAAGTCTTCAAGCTTATAACACCTAAAAGAGAGAATAATATGAAAGAAGTATAAAGTAAAAAAATGATTTATTCTAGAAAGACCACGGCGCCAAAGTGCAAGGGTAAGTCGTATCATTACCTTGCGTAAGTAATAAATAGATCACGTGCAAGTGGCCTGGCGTGTATATATCCAACCAATGGTACTCTCTGCAAAACCACATAGTGAAGAACTGTAATCAGGACATGTGAATTTCATTGCATAAAAAAACTACTCAGGCTATAACTCACTTATAAAGACACTTGTCAAAACAACAAAAACATGAAGCACCTTCTGCCAGATATGAAACAAGACGAGATAGACAAGATCAGTATCACCGCATTCAGTCGCCTTCACGAGTGCTGTATCTTCTTCTCCAATGCTCAGCAACAGAGGAATCTGATAAGAGATAACATCATCATTTATGCACAAATTTCTAAAAACAGTCAACGGTACATTATTTTAAGATGAACTGCAGCATCTGACTAGAGAAAATAAAAAAGACCAATTTTTTTCCAAGTGCTTTAGAACACTTCCAGGGTTTAAAAACAAGAAGAAATACTACTTCCCCGTTCACTGAAATTTGACAAGCGCACATGGCCAGGTAGACTGGAAAAAAATCACATACCTGCTTTGAGGAACGTGGCTCGTGTTCCACTAGCATAGCAGCTAACTTCCTACGTCCAACCTTATCTGCATGAGCTGCAACGGCAGCATATGATATGCCTTTGCATATCCTGAGCTGCAATTCAAGATTCAGCTGTCAGGCGTGGAAAATATGGTTTCTCTATATTCTTTTCTGGGTTTGAAAACAAACAAACAACTTCAATAGACTAAAAGAAACAGGAGATAGGGAGAGGGGAAGTGTAAATGCAAAAGAAACAGAACCTTATCAAGGAGATCATCAAGAAGAACTGAATCTGGGAGTGCCCCGGCTGCTGTTAGCTTAGCGCAGGTCCAGTGCATCAACACAACTTCCTAGGTAAAGCCACCAAACAGACACAAGCTTAGTATAAACTATAAAGGCAATTACGCTACCAATTCTATGTCAAACGATTAATCAAGCAGCTATGGAATCAACATCTTTCTTCCAAATTCCAATATATCAAACAACAGTACAATGTCTCAATTTTACAGAAAGGAATTCACTTCGTGTATTTCCTGCTGGTCTGGCCACATGGTTGTTTATGGTCATTATTGACAGGTATGGGCAAAAATGCAAACTGACTTGCTACACACTCCCCGTGTATTATTTTCTTCTCTTAGTAAGACATTATATTATCTTTCCAGAGAAAGTAAAACAAAAACAAAAAAAAGAAAAAACTGATTTGCCATTGATTCGCAAAAGCCGACTTCCAATAGCCAATGCCAAGCTGTATTCATCGAATCACATTGCTAAAGATAATTACAAATTCCATGCTACTGGCTTGTCCCACTAGAACTTCAAAATGACATCCAGGTGGAGCAGGCAACATGACTTCTAATTTGGAATATAACAGACTATTGAACATAATTTTCCTGAAGCTGTAACACTTCAGGTTTGAAAGAAAACTCAGGGCTCTAAGCTAAGATATAGAAATGACAAGAAACCAACTAACCAAATTCCCCTCATTTTAACCATATGAGTAAAAATGTGATCTCGTAAGGGAAGCCACACTAGTACTAAATAAGTCTAGTGGTTTCTTACACATGAATTAAAAACATTTACATGAAGCTTCATACATACTAGACACTAATAAATCAAGTTACAAATTAAGTTAAAAACAATCAGCTTTGTCTGGCAATTGGGATAATGCTGAATATTGTAAGAAAAAGCAATTACACATTGACAAAGAAGAGATACAGAATTACGGCAAACAGGTGAACAAAGAAACAGTAAGATGCCATCATCAGCAAACATATTAACATAGATAGGTGTCTGTCTCTACAAAGAACTAAAAACTAAGCTGACCACAGACCTGCCACGGAAAACACACTTACTTGATTCAGACCAAGGTACTCTGATATCCGCAGGGCCAAAAGGTGTTCATGAGCATTAATCAGACGGTTAATGAGGACAGAAGGCGTGAGCAACTGCAAGGAAATGGAACATAAATAGAATATGAAATTATTCCAAATTCCAGACATCATGGCAACAACTGTACTTTGAACTTTAGGGCAAAATAAAGTGAAACCTTGTACTGCTGAATGCTAAGAGGAATACCAATCTTGACACTGCGAACTTCATTCAAGACCCGCAACGTCTTGCACATCTCTTTAATATGATCACGTTGAAAATGGCTGCCAAAGCCAACTGGGTATCATTACCAAGAAACCAATCAGAACATGATGTTCTTCTTAAAACAAGTAATTCTGTTTTATGCATGACAGAACTTACGGCACAATGCCATAATTAGATGCACGGAAGTGCGACATGGCACTGATCTCTCTGAACTTCATATATACCCATACGAGAAATTATGAATGATAATATTGCCACTCGAACGCGAGTAACTAATACAAATAGAAAACTTGCAGACACCAAAAATCCAGGAAATGAGACATGTTGATACATGTGACTACATGCACATACAGTATGTGACAGAAACTGGATGGCACATGTAGAAGCAAAAGCACGCACATAAATTGATAATGTCTATCATCAATCTAGTCAAGAATGAAACAAATAAGAACATAGCAAATCTCATTACCACACCGAATAGTTAAAAACAATAGAGGATCACTAATGAGAACACCTAATCTACAGGGACGCCCACCTGAGCAACAAAATATCCAATATGTTAAGATGCAAAATGCAAAAGTAATCACGATCAACTTCAACATCACGCCTTACTTGTTACAGACACAATAAATAACTGAAATAAATAGGTAACATCATTAAAGTGGAACAAGATCATGCATACACATGGATGAACAAGGGAGAGCATAATTCAGATGAACACCACTTTTCACAAAAAGAACGGGGATGTGGGAGGGGACAAACTTCTTTGTTTATGATCAGGGAATATATTACCACACCAATACCTAGTATACATGGCTAGCAAACAAACCTGGAGAAAGCTTGTCCGTAGCTTGCAGCTCTTAGTAGTGATTCTTGTTGTGACTTATCAAATTCATAACCAGCAGCATCAATACAAGCCTCAACAGCTTCTGGCAGCGAAGAACGAATCAATCTCAAATTTTCGTCGGCCTGGCAATCAGAATACTTACTCATCCATCTCTTCAAATACTATAACAGTGTTTGACAGCGAAGCATGGTATACTGAATATATAATCATTTGTTAAGGCAAAGGAAGCAACATTGAGATCCTTTCTTATATTTCAAAGACTTAGAAAGACGATCATGGGAGTAAAAAGAGCAGGGGTAACAATCACTAGAGCCTCTAGCAATGGAGCCAACTTTATTCGGAACGAAAAGAAGTTTCACAAAGTGATATAACTACTCAGGCTAAAACTGTCGGTTCTTAAATGTTACATTCTTCTGCATTTATGAGTCTTTAAGTGTCATGTTTGTCATTGGCTACTCATATGTAGGGAAAAAGAAAAAAAGAACAGGAAAAGTGAGACATTGTAGCAAAAAGGAGTTCCAAGCATGTCAATCAATTTGATCTAGTCTAGAACAAATGCAATGTCACTAGCAGTTGTGTTGACCTGAATATACCAGATTTCGTTGATTCATGTCGATGATTATTATTAAAAGTATGAGTGATGTATATAATGTTGAATAGGTTCCTCCAAAAGGAACATTTAAACTTGAACAGTGTCTAAGTAAAGTACTAAACAAGAAATAAGAAAATAAGGGAGGAATTGGTGTCATATCACTATGTTATTAACAATTCACAGGTAGAAGCAGCAAATAATTCAGATAACAGGCATAGAGGTAAAAACCTTGGCACTTTTTCTATCAAAATGATCCAGAGCATCATACAGTAAAGCAGCAGGTGAGGTGCTTCCAATCTGAAAGATTGAAACTGCAGAGTCTGGAACTCGGTGAAGAAACTCCATACTTATGTTAGAAAGTATCCGCACACCATCACATTCTGAAATAAGGATGATTGGTTCATCATATATGCAGCTCACAGAATCACCATAAGGGCTCACCATCAGCAGCATGTCATCCCAGTACAGTAAGACACTGTCCAACCCACACCAAGCGAGTTGGTCAGGAGGAAGAGTCGACTGCAGATATTAAGACAAAAGATTAGATGACTACAGCACGCCCTGAAGTAACCACAAAGCATCAAACATGACCTCAAGTAAAAAAATTGGAACTGAAGGCAACAGGACATTGGAATTAAGGCAATTCTGCTATTACTACTAGTGTTTCCCTATCTGCAGCAAGTGATGAATAGAAGAAGCTCTAATGCTAGTCATATGCACGGGTGATAACTTATTTAGCATATCCAATTAAATAATTAAACAGCAAAACAGTCTTGTTCAGTCATAAAGCACTTCCAAATCACATCTAAAACATCAACGCATATACTACGAGGAAAGAACATAGAGAATTATCCAAAATCGTGTATACCTCACAAGTATAGTCAGTAATAGCATTAGAGAAATCAGCAGACATAACCAGAAGCCTCCCATCGTGCGTAAAACAAGCAACAAACTCTCCATTCTTCGCCGCCACCATCTTCTGCAGCGGTCCAACCCCCACCGCAAGCTCCTGCACACCGTCCTCCTCGACTGACAGCACACGATCCCCAACTGACAACAGAACCTCCACATCACCCGATCTCCTAAACTGCGGCTCAATCACCGCCATAGAAAGAGGCAACTCCTCCAAACCACAATCCGCCAGCTTAACCACCGCCTTGGTCTTAAAATCAGGCACTGAGAAAAGCTCAAACGCCTCATTGATGCAGACGACTCCGTTTCCCCAAAACACACACTCCACAACACTATTCTTATAGCACTCTTCGCCTAATGAGAATGTATTGATCAGCTCGGCATGGATATCGTACGAGTAAACAGTGCCGTCCTGTGTGATGCAGATTAGAGTGAGGTCATCTGTCCATGAGATACCGACTAGTCTTCCGCCAGGATTCTTCCACGGCGTCTCGGAGATGAGGCGACCGGAGGAGGTGAAGATGCGGAGCTTCCGTTGAGCTGATTCGGAACGGAGCTGTACGATCTTAGCGTCGTCACGGATGGCGGCGATTGGGCCGCCGAATGAGGCGCAGGCGATTTTGTGGCGCGTGAGGTCGACGTTGTGCCATTGCATCTGGTAGAGCTCCGGTTTGCGGTAGTAACGGTCGGCGAGGAGCTGCCACTCCGCCGCCACAGAAACTCCGGCCATTGATTATCGGTGGTGGGTGGGTAAGCTCTGGTAATTACAGTTTTACTTCGATAGTTTTTTGGAATTATGAGATAATATGGATTGATCGAGTTGGAGGTCAATTATCGCAAACGAAAGGGAGATGATTGGTTTTCTATGAAGTATTGTGTTCGTCTACTATCTAATATCCCATACTAATCAAAAACTTCAATTCGGCTATCAAAATTTTTAATTTGGTTACTAATTTTTCACAAATTACTCAACACACTACTTTCTCAATCGATAAAATTAGTTATTACTAATATAAATCTTCTGAACATATCAATACATGAAATTTAAAAATTAATTTATATTATCACACTTTAACTCAATGTTTTTATCATTATAAATAAATAAGATCATATCATCATCATGTAATTTAGAGCAGCTTGGTAAAGAAATTCTATCTTTTATTTATTCGTATAATAGAAATTATTTACAAGCACGCAGATATCACGTGAAAATGATACTAGTAGTTTGTTCGGGGTTTCTACGACGGCTTTTTTACTAATTCTTACTAATTCAGTGCATTTCTTTCAATTTTCTTTGGCCAACCAAATCATCAAAAACTTCATACAATTTTTATTAAATAATACATATTTGTACTAAACATTTAAGAATAATTAAGTGGAGCACTTGTTTTTTTCTTCATTTCACTAGTTTATTTGTTTACTTCTTCATCTTTCTCTTTAAACATGATTTTGTCCAATTTAAAATATTTATAACTTAAAATAAAAAAATGATAAAAATAAATAAAAATTACCAACAACTATATTTTTTCGAGATATATAAATAGAGACCACTCTTAACTATGTTTGAATTATTTTTTCGAGATCTATAAAAATCACTAACGACTTTATTTGAATCTTAATAAATTGTAAAACGAGTTTTGAAAGTGCAATTTTATTATATTGGAACAATAATTAAACTAACAACATGATATGATAATCATATAGGGTAACCGGGCTGGACATCATACACAGATATCGGTTAATGGGTACGGTTACCGGACATTACTTTCGGATAACATTAAACACGGGTATCGTGCATTGGATACGGTTGTCGGGCATTGCTTAAGGATTTCAGACATCAAACACGGGTACCGTGCATCGAAGACGGGTGACGGACATCGAATACGGAGAACGAGCATCGAATACGAATACCGAGGATCGAACATGAGTATCGAGCATCAGATTCGAGTATCGATATTTTTTAATATAAATAATTATTCTTAAATATTCAAGATATTTATTAGAGTATTTAAAAGTTAAATCAATATCATTGTATTTTTAGAATTGTTTTACCATTTTTTAATATTCAAATAAAGTTGTTAGTGACTTTTGTACATATCAAAATAACAATTCAAATATTGTTGAGAGTGATCTCTATATATAGATCTCGAAAATATAAAATTGTTGATGATTTTATTTATTTTTTACATTTTTATTTTTCAAGTTGTAAACATTTTAAAGTGGACAAAACTAAAATTAAAAAACAAGAAAAATGATGGATGAGAATGTGACAAGCGTCAATAAGAAGGAGAATGCTTGGAGGTGTTTATTATACTTTAAGAGACAAATATATAATTCAACATTAAAATTATAGTGATTTGATGAAACAAATTTTGGTCAAAGAAAAATATAAGTGAGTCTCTTCCTTTCTTCGGCAAGATAGTAGTCGTATTATTTGTTAAAATGAAATAACATTCGTACTAATATTAGGATTTAATATTCTATTATCAGATAAAATTGTGTTGAAACCAATATTAGATATTGTCGTACTTTTAATCTAAGTTATTAAATTTTGTACAATTCAATCAAAACCATATGGTTGAATACAATTGATTTTCAATTAGAAATTAGTGGTACACGCTTTTTTAGTATCATTCTTCCCGTATTCTTCCTGCACTTATCCGCCTCTTTCTTCTTTCCTGTGTTTGTACGCCTCTTTCTTCTTCTCCGTTTGCTCTGCTTCTGAAACTCAATCGGTCTTCATCTCCTTCTTCTTCGCTCAGTTCTTCTGTGCTCCTTCTGCAATCAATTATCATCCTTCCCAAAATTATTAAGGGGCTGATTGTAATGGCACTTAAATGGTCATTTGGATGGAGTTTTGGTAAAATTGTGTTTGGAATGAAATTGAAATGGGGTATTTGAACTTATCGAGCCAAATGAAGCGATTTAAATGCTACGACAATCAGTCCCTTAATCTTTGTAAGAGTGGTTTTGTTCAGTTGGATGATGTCCAATTGAAAACGAAGGCGTGTGGACAATTGGACATCCCATGAATTAGTGAATTTCATGATTTAGTTTAATAGTTAGAACATAATTGTATTGTTTGCTACTTTGCTTTATAAAATCTATTTCCGCCAATGATATAGTTGAGCAAAATTCTATGCACTGAGTTTCTGGGAGAGAAGCACTGTGGAGAAGTGGAACGATCGAAGAAGAAGGTTTCTGAGCAGAAGATCCAGCAAGAAGAAACGTGTTTAACTCAAATTCTGATGGAATTGCAATTGTATTACGTCCGGTGGTCCAGATTAAATCATATTAAATTGGAAGGCTAGGATTTAACATTAGACCTTATTTATATTAGTTATTGTATAACCCTATCTGATAATAGAATTTTCCCTAATTTTAACCTTAGATCTTATATACGACTACTCTTATTATATACGACAACTCAAAAGTAGTTGTACCGGTTAATTTATCAATCTACCTATAAAATTTTATTTTGATATAATATATTGATACATACAAGAAAATTAAAACCCAACCTGAAACTTTAGAAACAAACCCACCATATACAATTCTTCCTGACTATTACACTATCTTCAAAAATCAAAACCCATCATGATCAAACATTATTATCTATTCCCAACCCTTGAAACATCTGTATATCATCAATTCATCAGTTTTAAAATCAGACAATTTACAATTTTTCAATATCGCTTTTTGTCGATCGATTCGATTTGCAGTACTATCTCGACAGTGAAAATGGACGGAGGAAGAGATCACCACCACGCGGCAGATGCCGGAGATTTCAAGAATAAGGTGTGGATTTAGGAAAAAAAAATCAGTCCATGCCTGCTCTCCTTTCCTTCTAATCATTCTTAGTCTCACATATATAATTTCGTGGGTACCCTCTTCAAACCTCCTAAAAAAGCTTAGCTGCTGCCATTTAAGGGTGAGTTTGATGGAATACTCGCAAAGGATTAGATAAAAATAAAGAAGAAAGAGAGAAGGGGAATCTCATTTTTTGTTATATACTACTTGTAATAATTATAACGATTAAAGGGTATATTTGTCAAATATATACGTATACGACTACTATTTTATTTTAACTATGTACGACTACTATCTTATTATAAAAAACTCCTAGTTTATTTCGTTTTTAACTTCACAAAATCTTAAGAGAGATATGTATTAATGAGAGAACTAAGAGATGGATTAATGTTCTTAATTAAATCTATAATGTTTCTAATCAATACTAATAATGTTTATGAGTGAATATTTTATATTATTTTTTATATATGTGAATGATAGAAATATTGTGGATTATGATACTTTTAGTGTTAGTAATTAGAAAGTATAGTTTGATTAAAATTTATTATTGTTATCTAGCTATACATGTCTGTATTACATGAGACTGATTAATGAGAATAAGTAGGAAAACTAATTCTTTCATGGTATCACCGATGTAAAATCTTTAATATTTTTTTGTTATAATTGTAATATTTGTCTGTCTCTTTTAACCTTTTTATAAAACCGTCTCTCAGAATATGACTTGGGGTTTATATCAATTTTACTTATATTCTTCTCTTTTAATTTCAAATTATAAATTTTATTTTTTATTTTTTAAATTATAAACTAGCTACGCGGGTTAATGTGTTGTATTCTTATGTTTCTTTTTTAATAATTACTTTTTTGAGTTTTCTTCTATTATTAAACTTATTTACATGACAATGTTGGAAAGTCAAAGTCGAATAGCATTTTTACCAAATCCTAAATTCTCCCATGAACTCTTAGTTCTGCAACATTTTTCATTCGCCTCAATAGTTGCATTAAAGTATAGCTTTTATTTTTTTCATTACCCATCCAATAAAACATATAATTCTATGAACGCTAGTTAATCGAACGTATTTGTTGAACCAACTTGATATGCTAATGCCACATAAAAATAGGTTGTCCATTTATGTGCACGAAACATACATACATTAAACTTTAAACTTTGAATGTAGTCCACCAAATTCAAATCCTTAATAATAATGTCTTCCTTTTCAATCTAGAAATGCTATGATTCAGAGTTATTGTATATGCTACAAAACTAAAGAATGTAGTTAGTACCTATTACCGAAAAATGTCCAGATTTTGTACTTTTGATCGATAAATTTATTATAGATTTGATCTTGTTATGTAGGTTGTGTAAGAGATAATAAATAATAATTTAAATTGTGTTGGACTACTGAAACACCTAATTATAATTATGTACAAAGTCTTATGAGAGACGGTATTTATCTAGAGACGACCCATGTTACCAATAAAACAACCCATATTATTAATTAAAACATCTTCAATATTAATGAAAACAATCTTATTTTAATGTTAAAAAAATCCTAATATTGAGATTATTGGCGTCTCTTAGGAGAATTAGTAACAATTGTGTGATACAGAGCTAAAATGAATTTCTCCAATTATATTATAACTCTTACATTTTATTTTGTATATTATCTGTTAGAAGTATAATCTACTTAGCATTTTATTCAATTTACTTGCACAAAATATCCATCACTCAAGTTCGTTGATGGCGTCAATCATCTTTATTAGTTGAGGTACAAATTTTCAGCAAATTCAAATAAACCCATTCCATTTAATATGTAATCAAAGCAAATCAAATTAAATCGATCCAATGAATGTGATTTCTAATCAAGTTTGACAAAAGCCATCTGAACCCACTGATGAATTCAATCGGACTTACGCGAGCAAGGTAAATAGAGAAAGAGAGGCTAAAATGAGATTTTTTTTGTGTAATTTTCACTCAGCAGTCGATCACGAGTTGAATATCGGTGAGATTTTGATGAGATGCATTGATCGGTGGATTCATCCTTCTTAGCGGCACTGGAGGAGTAGTTGTGTAGTAGAATGATATAGACGGTGGTTGAATATGGAGATTGTGAGGAGATAAACAAATCTTAGATATTTAGTGATGAGAGAGAAATAGACATCTGAAGAATATCAAGAATAAGAAATAAAGAAGCATGTTATTTTTGTCCAAGTTGACAGAGGAAAAGATAAAAACGTTCCACGCATTGACAACTTTTACATGCGCCCAGTTTTTAGTTATATAGTACCTATAATAAAATGAGGTGGCAAACTGATGTTTATTGCATGATTGGTTGAATGGTTGTCATGTCAGCTTGGAGTCGAAATATACTATTTGTCCTTCCGTAGCCATGAACGAAGAAACATGGGACTAAATGTCATATGGAAGGCAAATGATACACAACGTGTGTCATATGACCTATTCGCCAAGACTATTGGTGTCATTCTCCCCATACCGTGCCCATGTTTTAAATCGATGGCAATATAAATTACACCAACTTATTTTGAAGCTGATTGAATTACATACTTATGTTAAAATTACTTAATATCATGATTATAACCAATGATGTTAAAATTTTAGAGTATTTGAAATCTATTTACATTTAACGATAAACTCTTTTGAGAGTCTAGAAAGTTCTGAGAGTCCTAAACAAAATGACACTCATACAATGTAGCACTTTGTCTCGCATACGGGTTAACCGTACTTGATAATTGATATGGAAAACTAAGCAAGGTTAGAATAGATGAATAAGTTAGAAGAATGTCAAATTCTTAATTTTTCCACCAGAATGATCAAGATCAATTAAGTTCACTGACTCTCGGTAAAAGTTAACGCTAAAATTCTCTTCTATGAACCATTTCAGTAGATCAATTCTCCTTGAGTTTCTTAGCTGAAGACAATCACGATGCTTTCAATCTGCGCCGATAGATTTTGAACCCAATGACCACAAAATGACACCCATACGGGTTCAAGAGGTGGCTCCCACCGCCCATACAATGTAGCACTTTGTCCCGTATGGCACTTAGTTTCCGCAATTTCGGATAGTTCCACTCTGATACAATTTGTAACGACCCGGTCATGAATGGACCAAGACCCAGCCCGTTGGACTGGCAAGGTTACGCATGACTGTCCCACCACTCAGATGATATTGCCGCTTTGGGCCAGAGCCCGCACATATTTGTTATTGAGTATTCCCAAAAGGCCCCATACCATAAGAGAGTGGTGGTCTACATATATACCCTTCATCCCTTTCACTCACAAGCGATGTGGGATGTTGGGTATTACATGAAAGCTGTATGGAAGCAGCAAAGCGAAGTGAAAGCACAAATAACCAGGATGAGTGGCCACCATCTAAGCACGTGAAGTTGGGAGGTGAGACTTGGTGCCAGGGAACTAGGCCAAGAACATATGGTGCTGGAAGAGTGCAGACCAATGGTGGAAGTGGAATTGGAATTGCTTGTGCTCAGATGGGTGAAATTGATGAGCTGGTAACTTTTGCTCTTATAGCTCCAAGCATGTCAACCCACATACCAGGTAAATCTTCCATGACTACTTCGTTTGGGCCTAACCGGTGTGGGAATTTAGGGACACCTACAAGAGCCAGTTCCATGTGGTTTGGTTCATCTGCATTGCTGAGTTGGTATAGGGGTCGTGTTGACAACCCAAGAAAAGAAACGGGTCCGAGGTGGAGCAGGCCGGTCAAGTCGGCTAAAAAACTTGAAAGGAAGGAGCTCGATGACTAGGCGCGTAGAGGGGCGGGTGGGTCCATTCACGC
Organism: Plantago elongata; assembly: GCA_036897095.1. Lineage (NCBI taxonomy): Eukaryota > Viridiplantae > Streptophyta > Magnoliopsida > Lamiales > Plantaginaceae > Plantago > Plantago elongata. The sequence continues at coordinate 22,395 of JAYMSP010002659.1, forward strand.
AGAAGAATGGCATGGACGCGCCTAACAGGAGAAGGACTGAGGAGACTTGGGGACACGTCTCGCCTTCATAGGTAGGCAGTGTTAAGACCTTGGATACAGCGGGTCTTACATGAATTACCCAAAGTGGCTAGAGTCTGCTAAGAGAGCCCAACCCGGTGGAGTATCTATTTAATATTCTATTTATTCTACCTTTAAATTAAACAATTTTAGCATATTAGATTCTGTCTTGATTAGCGATACTGGGAATAAATGCAGAGTATCTTCAGGAGTCTCTTATTCTTAGAGTTAGTCTCTTGTTAGGTAACTCTGGATCTCTGCAAATTTTATTTAGATTCTTGCACATCTTTTATTTTCATTAGCTTACTTGATTACCTAAAATCTATGTCAGGTAACAAGTATAAATATGACCAAGGACTTAACCCTTTTTATGAGTCTATTTATGAGAAGAGAACATTCCACCGAAGTCACTGCTTTAAGATCACCGACTAGGCTACCGCCTATTCGAGAATCAACCCCTCTAATAGAAGAACCCGTTTTTCGGAACATCCAAACCGCTCCTAGGAGCAAGCAATCTGCTACCACCATGACGAACTGCTTAGCAAGTCATACATCAACTTGCCCGTTGGGACCAGGGTCAAAACACACA
>JAYMSP010002660.1:0-23026 GCA_036897095.1 Plantago elongata
GTTTTGAACTAGTAGGGTCATTATCTACGTGATCTGAATGTGAATCACAACGATTATGACTTGATACTTCTTCAGTAACATTGATATTTTGTACACTAAAAGTGCAGTAAATATCAGACACTTGTTCAGTGTTAGAGGTTTCTGGAATAAGTCTTCAGAGAGGTCATTCCCAGAAAAGGTCTCTACGATGAGTAATCTCAGTTTCCATTTCTGGAATCCTTATAGGAAATTCTTCATCATCTCTAAGAGTCATCTGGTTATTAGTAGTCACGTCATGCTTTTCTTCGTCAGAATCATCCTCAATATTAATGACATAATTTCTCCTTTCTGAGGTTTCATCTTTAGAATCCTTAATCAGAAGTTCTTTGAATTTTTCTGAGAGTTCCTCATCAACGGGTATTTTCTTGTTTCCTTCATAGAATACTACATTAACTAATTCTTCAATCTTCTTAGTTCTTTTGTTGTATACTCTGTAGGCTTTGCTATTCATAGAATAACCAAGAAATACACCTTCATCAGCCTTTGGTTGAAATGTTCTCAAATATTATTTCCCATTGTTAAAAACAAAACATCTACAACCAAAAACCCTCAAATGTTTGATATTAGGGGGTCTACCAACCAAAAGCTCCTAAGGAGTTTTGTCATGCTGTTTGTTTATCAAACATCTGTTCTGAGTGTAGCATGATGAATTTACAGCTTCAACCCAATAAATTTCACTTATTTCAGTGTCAACTAGCATTGACCTTGTAGCTTCTTTAAGGGTCCTATTCTTCCTTTCAGCAACACCATTTTGTTGTGGTGTCCTTCCTTTCACCTATTCTTCCTTTCAACAACACTCTTTTATATACTGATGGAAAAATTTAGTACCATGGTCTGTTCTGATTGCAGATACTTTATCATTTGTCATAACTTCAAGCTTATTCAACAAGTTTGGTATCTCCACCCTAGCATCAGACTTTGTTTTTCGAAAGACAACCCAGGTAAACCTAGAGAAGTCATCTACATCAACTAGATCATACTTCTTGCTTGCATAACTTGTTACAGATGATTCAAAAAGATCCATATGTAAAAGTTGCAGTGGTCTAACACAAGAGTGTCTGGTTTTGGACTTGAAAGAAGTTTTGGATTGTTTCCCCAATTGATAAGAAGAACATAGACCGTCCTTTCTGAATGATGTTTAAGGTAATTCAACCACTAACTCTTTCTCCCGAAGCTTGTTTAGAGTTTTGAAATTCAAGTGACTCATTCTTCTGTGCCATAACATAGTGTAATTCAATGTGACCTGATTGACTCACCATGAGACATTCTTCAGTTGTGGCAGATGTCCAATCAGCGACATATAGACTTACTTTTCACCTAGCAACCAAGACTGTCTGCTTTGACTCATTGTTAATCAATTTTCAGAATTTCGATTTGATTTTCACCGAATATCCCCTATCTGCAAATTGGCTCATGCTTAGAAGATTATATTTCAAACCTTTTAACATGTAATACGTCAGATCGTAAGGGACCCAAACTTGACGTTGCCAAATCATATAGAAGGATTTAATTCTCCTCCAGCAAACCTGATGTTTGGTCCAGTATCACAAGCCCTGTAATCGACCAAGTTTCCTTTGTCTCCTATTATGTGCTTCCCGCATTCACAATCAAATAGCCATTGAGCCTTAGTCCATGACGCATTTTGTATAAAAAAAGACACATGAGTTAGGTTCTTGCTTCAGAAACAAAACCACTTAGACTGAACACTCTTCCTGTGGGAATCCATTTCTTAATGAATCTCTTAGGAGAAGGTTTTTGTCTACTTGGAATGTATGTAGGAATCTTAATCAATCTTCCTTCTTGGAGTGTTCCTTGGTGTTGCTCGTGGTGGCTTCAGAGACTTGTCAGCTTTCTGAGATTGCTTTTCAGCAAGCTTTGTCTTTCTGACCAAGTTTCTTCTTGCCCTGGCATTCAGATTTTCAGTGGCTTGGGATTTCTTGCACTTCTAATAATTTCTATAAGCAACCCTGGCTTTCCACAATCGTTCTTTTCCTTCTTTATATTGTTGCATTAGGACCTTTTCGATGCCAGGATAACCAATACCATTTCAAGCACCATTGGATTTCTGAACACGATTTTCAGCAGCCTCACTAGTTTCTGCATCATCCCTATATCCATAGAATGGTATAGTAGGAAATACACCCAAACCAGCGATGCTTCCCTTCCTAGTGATACAACATTGTGGATGATCACAAGTCAATGGATCATGTTTCATTTCAGAAACCTTTTCCACAATCTTCTTAGGGACTTGTTGTTCCTTCAAAGGTTTAATAGCTTTCCCTTTCTTAAGAATCTTAGCTTTCTGACCAATGTTATAGACTTCTCCAGAACCTTTATGTTGACTTTTTACAAACGTCAACCTTTCATCACTCTTTTTTAGAGGGGTAGAATTACTTGATTGAGTTTCAAGTCCAAGTCCTCCTTCCTCAGAAAGATCTCTCATATACGATTGAACCTCTGTGAGAGTGTCACTAGCTTTGACAAATGATTGAAAGATACTTCTTTCTTTTTGAGTTCTCATTTTCAGAAAGAAGTTTCTTCAACTTTTCATTTAGCTTATTTAAGGCTAGTTCACGAGAATTTTCATTTTGCGATATTTGAGATTTCAGAGAGGTTATTTCAACGTCCTTATTCTCAAATACCTTGGTCAAGTTAGAAACCTCCTTTTTAAGAGTTTCTTTTCTTTCTTCCAGAATTTTGGTTTTTTATACAATAACTATATATTCTTTCTCATATCGATCAAGTTTACTCTTGACCAATTCCAAATTCTTAATGCCGTCATCATCACTTTCATAATACAAGAATTGTGATGTTCTTGTTACCTCATTAGCCATAAAACATTCTTCAATCGATAACTCCACACAAGTCGTCCTTCTTCAGGCTAAAATCGATAACATCATGAGTTATCCCGCACAATTCTAGTGATGGTAATGTTGCGATATGAATCTTCACTTTCTGAGTCTGACTCAATATCCAGAGCATCAAGTTGTATTTGGATCTTCTTTCTTTATTCAGTAAGCAATGCCCCCTGAGTTCTTTTGAATGTTCTTCTCTCCTTTTTGTCACTCGTCTTAAGCTTGTTAAAAGCAGGACAATCACGTTTGAAGTGACCGGGTTTCTGACAATAGAAGCAGATATCATTCCCAACTTCAGCAACTTCAGTACTAACAACTTTCTGAGCAGGATTGTCTAGAGAGATGTTCATCTGAATATTCTTGTACTGATGATAGTTTGGGCCAAGATGCTTTTTCAGCATCTCTTTTGCTTTTCTCCTTTCTATTTCTTGAGTGACATTTTTCTTCATATGTCTCACTACAAGAGAATTTTCTTCAGACACAACCTTGGTATCCTTCTTTTCAGAAGTACCTTGGGAAACTAGAGCAACACTCTGCAACTTTCCAGCTGCAGCCAAACCACGTTGGGTTGTTTCATAGTTTACAGTGGTCAAATGTGGAAAGAGTTCCACTGGAGTGATTTGGGGCATTCCTTGATTAAAATAGAAATATTGCGTATGCTCTCAATTTTGGTTCATGCTTTTGACAGTGGTTTTCACCTTCTCAGAATTCGAATATCTATCACTTTCTCCAAATGAAGCGATATCACTCATGAGAGTAGTAAATCGAAAATTAAGTTCTTCCAGAGTTTCAGAGGGACCCTGTTTGAAGTTTTGGAATTTCAATTTCAATACTTCGAACTTGTTTTCCTTGGTTTTCTTAGTTCCGGCACATATATCTTCTATCAATTGCCAGGCAACTTTAGCCGTCTTTGCATACCACAGTTTGCAATGTATGTGCTCAGGTGTCGATCTAATGATGATGTTACGAGCTTTACCATCCAACCTGTATCTCTTGGCATCTTTCGATGTCCAGAGTTCACGAGGTTTATCTTCGTACTCAACTTGTCCAGCAGCAGCACAACCACTGTTGCTAGTAGAAGTGTCACTAACTTCAGCGTCAGTGTTTCTGCGACCGTCAGATACTTCAATCACGTGCTTGAGTTGTCTGGTTCTGATTGGCCCTTACTTGATGATATAAATCATCTCAACACTGATAGCTTCAAGATGCAGCATCATGTTGTTCTTTCATTTCTCGTAATTCTCTAGTTTAAGAACTGAGCATCACTCAGATACATGCCTGCACACTTAACACATAATTAAAAACGCCTTTGTAAAGCGACAAAAACTCTACCTATCTGGGGGGATCGAGGTTCAATGCAGAAGGATAGTAAACCTCCTGCTCTAATACCACTTGTAGGTCTAGATAATTGCAAAGGAAAAGACTAGGGGGATGAATGGTCTTTTCAAACAATTGTTGATAAACAGTCTTTCTCATAAACCTTGGGGGTTTCTTATACTTATATTCAGAGAGCGGAAGACTTTAAGCGATAGATAAACGTAAATGTGCTTTGCAGTAATAATGTGTGTGAATGCTATGTTGGAATGTAAATACAATAAGTAAATAACACAACAACTTATAGTGGTATCTGGAGGTGGCGTAATCCTCCAACTAATCCCCTTCGGACTTCTGAGACCTGAAATTCACTAGAACAGATCATTGAGTTCTCCATACAATGTATCCCATTCTAAGATCCCTACAAACAAATGGTTCCCAACCAAATGTTCCCCCCTGAGTTGTTCACTAGTTTCTGAAGCCAAGTACTTCCTGCACTCAATAACCTTGGAGCATTTCATTGATTTCCCAAACCAAGTACTTCTTGTACTCCACGCCTTGATGGTGTTGGTTATATGATTATTGTCAGGCTACTCTTAAAATAACTTTTCAGTTATTATAACAGAGATCTTGAAATGATTACACTACTTAATATACTTGTTCAGTATATGGTAGGTATCTCCTTTCTGACCCAAGTGTTGATATCCGTTCTGGAGAATGAACTTTATAAAGGTTGTGTCTGAGTGTTCAACTCTTTCACAGGTAATCAAACTCTCATTAAATTTCAAGACACTTAGAACTACTAGTGATTCTTCTAGCTATATAGTCTCAACAGTGAGCTTGGAGAATTGTAGTATGAATGCTTGAGAGAATACTTGAAAGTATGAGCGAAGTTTGTGTGTGTATTTCTCAGCTTCTAAGTGCTAATATTTATAGATGAACCTGAGAGTCATTAAAATAGTATCCCTTAGACCTTCTCAGAATTCAATCCGTTGATATCTCGAAATGAGTACTCACAAGTCACTTTCTCATTTTTCAGAGAGGGCTTGCTGAATCGACTTTTCAGTTGGTGTAATTAATTTGCAGTACTATTTCATTGTCTTGTAGTCTCAATAGACACATAAGCCTTTCTGAAAGCTAGCATGCTCTTTGACTCGTTGATGTCATATATTCAGAGAGGTGTAACGTACCGAAAGCACTATACAATATGCTTTCTGAACATAATCTATCTGAGGAGACTAATCCCTTGTGTCTTCATCAAACTTGCGCAATCTTCAGTCTTCAAATCTTCGATTAAACTCCGTTGCTTGGATCCTTCTTCATGGCCTTCTCAAAATATAAAATCACATTAAGAGACCTAATAATTCTATTACAAGTTCAACTAGACTAACATACTAAGTGATTTCCTCTTTTATAATGGTCAAGTGAACTAAGAGTACTAGTCACCTTTTTGTACTAAATGATATTCCTAACATATAGTCTCTGATTGTACAATTACATTACATTAATCCAAACCCTAAACCCCACACCCCAAGCTCCAAACCCATGCTTGAGACACACGGTTATTGATAATTTGATTTTCAAAACATGCACGATGTTTAATAATTCCATCGGAAAACGAGCAAGGTTCTAACATATTGTAAACTATCTTTCCCGGATCTAACTACTTTTAGTTTGCGTCCATACTTAATTAATTGATATTTTAATTATCTTGTAATTTAATCTCGTGGTATACCATAGTTAGATTTATAATGAAATGAAATAATTTTGAGAAAATATGGGAACTTCCTAAATTTGGGAAATTTAAGGTTTGAGTAGGCAACCATTAGTCAAAATTTGATGTATATATGTGGAAAAAAAAGTTTGTGTACAAACTACTTCACACCAATATGCTTTTAGAAGGGTAATAGTAGAGAAAAAATTAAATCTAAGAATGGAATAAACTAATAAAGGGTAAAAATGGAGATGAATTAATATTGACCGTCGACCGCAAATTAATTCGATTTTTATTAATATCTAAGACTCTAAGTGCATATAGTTTTGAGTATTTGTTATTTAGTATATTAAATGTAAAATGAAATTTAGATTTTTTGATTTTATTATGATAACCAAAAAAGATTAAAAAAGAGAAAAGATTCACCTCCAAAAAATACGCCCACTACCAACAAACTTCGGTAGTTACATATAGCTTTGATTTTTTTTTCTTTTCTAATTAATGAAATTATGAAACATGAATTCAAAATTTTTTTTTGAAGAATTTAAGATATATTAGGAACTCGAGAAGGCACAAGAAATGCCACAGTAATACAACAAACAAGGACAAAGTGAACCAGACAACCAGGACATATTAGCCACTAGCCCCATCCAAAATAGAAAACAGAGGCAACTAGCTGAAAATTTACAGATGTTCCAAGATGGGCAAGGAACGAACATTTCCCCTAGGTTTGCTTGTACTTTTTTACCCTTCCGAAAATAACAACTTACAGAACATAGTTCACCAAATAGTAGAAGCAACAAAATATGGTAATGATAGTTAGATGTTAGATAATATAAAAACAGAAGTTCTTTAGACTCTTCACTCGTCCTCGAAGACCTTGACATGCCACACAGTGCGGTCCAAAGGGTCGACTTAGATCAGCAGTACATCACCGCATTCCAAGTGTGTCTCCTGCACAAAAGCTTTCCATCCAGAGGCAATTCTTCCAAAAGGATCATTCCACATAGTTTGAATGCCATAGTTCTTGCGGTTGAACCGCAATTTGATGTTCTTGGCATTCCTCTTAATATTAGTAAGCGCAAATGATTTGGGGATGGCTTTTCAACCAAACAAAAGTCAAAAGCAATGCTAATTGAATTAAAATTTTCCGGAATAACTAACTAATCATGCACCCAATAAGTCAAGTTTAGCTTACCACAACATAACGATCATTGACATAGGTCCACTGCATTATTATTATGCAGTGAAACTGGGCGACTGAGTTCGGCTCTTTGATAAGCCATTGACTCGTGCGGCTTTATTGGTGGTTGTTTGTCGATACACATTGACTTGCCCTTTCCTTTGGAGTTGGAACTCCCAACAAGTTGCTTTCCTGGTGAAGTATTTTTGACTATACAAGATAAAATCTATCACAATGACGGAACAAATACGTGATGCATAAACCATAGTTCAAATAAGTCATAATCATAGATAACTATGTCAGATTGTACATTTGAAGATTCATATAATATATCATGGAGGAACAACTTATTGGAACTTAAGTCATTGTTGAATTAATTCATTCATAGCGTCAAGCAATACATACACAAAGGACACAATTGTTAAGTCAACAACTTCTTGGAGTACCCCACCCTATCTAAATAAGGATATGTCCAATAAATTTTTGAAGAAATTTTCGTTCATAACTAAATAGAAAGATTAATTGTAATTCAACAATTAAATGCATTAAACTTCATATTTTCCCCGTTAGGAAAGGCATAAACGAATATTGATTGGTTTCATCAAATATAAACATTTATGCACTGAGACATATTTCATTCAATAAATAATGTTACTATTACATAGAATTACAAGGAATCTAGCTTATAATTAGAACGTTTAAACATAGAAATTTGTGTCATTAATTATTAGATCTTATAACGGAAAATTAGTTTGGAGAATAAAACCTTTCCCTGACACGTCCTTCACAAACCTTCCCGCGTTCGATCCCCTTGATGTAGCTTCCATCACTGGTGGCACCTCATTGTCCATCGAGTCATCGTCACATGAGTCCGAAAGAGATTCTTTCTTCTCTGGAGTTTGTGAGGGTTTTGGGTAGCGAATAAGAAGCCGAATTAATCGGTCCTTTTTTGACTTCTGCACTGGATTCGATTATCCATTGAGTTTTCGTGTTGTTGTAAATGCTCAACTCGAAGTTGTTAGCCTCGTCATAACAGAACCTTAGCGTGTAGCCCTTCTTGATTTCGTGAGCCCTGACCAAATTCGCCCAGCCACCAGACATAAACATTTTCTCTCCTTGCTTACTGTCATAGCCGATCAGACACTTCCCTCCGATACAGCAGTCACTTTGACGGATTTGGAAACCCTATACCTCCAGTCGCGTGTGAAGGAGTATGGAAATTCATGCATCGATCAAATATCAGTAATTGCTCAATATTTCTATGAGTAATGTACAATCAATCGTCAATAGAAATGAAGAATTAGAAACTAGCTTACTAGTGTGCTGATGTTGTTTTGAGACAAGGTTTTTACGAATTCGTTGGCGCTTTCCATTTCTGGAAATTTGGATTATTGTTTTCGGAGATAGTTGAAGGTTTTTTCTGAGTTAGAATGATAAACTGGCTAGAATCTCAGCTAATTTGAAACAATAATGAATTATTGTGGAAAGACGGATGGACATTAATATGATACATGAATTAAATATAATTAAACACTACACAACTTCTCACGTTTGTGATCACGATCAATTAGATATTGCTTGTAAGATGAGACATAAAATGTGTGGCCAATTGAATTGGTGATTTGATAAAAGCTATGTCTAATAGGGGATTGGTGACAATTCCATTGAATTTAGATTCCAGACCAGACTATAGTTTTAATTAATGCTTGGATTAAGATTTGTATTGAACAAATTATTGTTGTTATTGTAAACCTTAGAAAATGACAAAAATAAAACATTATATTGTATTAATGTATTATATATACAGCTTGGTTCAAACATTACAAAATATCTTTATAAAAATTAAATATTACAAAATATGAAAATTCATAAGTAAATCGAGAGATCGACATTGAAATACTCCCTCCATCCCGAATTAGACGTGCATATTCTGATCTAGGATGTCCCAAAATCATTGTCTCATTTTCATATATACTATTTTTTATACCCCACAACCTATTACTATAATAAAAAGAAACCAATAATTGCATTAATTAATTACTTACATAAAATTATGCCTAGCCGCGCGGGACATCCAATTCCGGACGGAGGGAGTATAATTCATAGAGCTTGTTCACAAACATCACACAAACTATTGAACGATAAGTTATGAGTTCGAATATCATCGTCTACTACAAAACACATTAACAATCACCATTTTCAGTTATGTCTAACCAATACTATCTCCGTCTCAAGTCAACATTTTCAAAATGGAAAATTCAATTTGGGACGGAGGCACCGAGGTAGTAGTAAATTATACTAGTATTATATATGCAGTTTGTTCACAAATGTTTGGCAAACTATGTACAGAACACTAAGCTAGTATGTGGTATCTCTAAGACTTCTCTTCTCATCTCGTCGTTTTCTGATGATCATGTATGCGAACTCCATATTCAATGAAGTCAACCTAATACATGAACAAAGCGTCAATACGACCGTATCATGACATTATGACAATCTTTTGTGTTGTTGTTTGTATTATTATTTTTGTTGTTATTGTTGTCATTATTCTTATAAAATAATTATTATTATTTCATTTCAATATTACTTTTATTGTCCCGGTCATTTAGTATAATTACGTTAGATTAGTGCAAAGCTTAGACCGTGAATATATACCTTATGTTATCAAACGACTTTGAATTGAATACATTAGACTTCAAGTTTAAGAAAATGCTATCCCTACAGTAATTGGACCGTGAATATATATACCTTATGTTTTCAAAGGACTTTGTATTAAATACATTAGACTCATGTTTAGGAAACTGCTATCCCTACAAAAATTGGAAAGATTTAAAAAAAAAATGATTATACATGCGTGTAACAAAAGGCAAAAAAAAAAATGAAAAAAGGGTAAAACCGAGTAGAATTACTTCGGTCCACCAAATACTTCAGTGGTGATTAATTATAGTTATCCAATTGTTAACAAATCCATTAGTTAAACAACACACCACAAAATATACAATACAATCTTTGAACTAATACAAGAGAGTTTTACGGGAATTGGTGCTTGGAAATTACTTCAAGACTCCAACTAATTAACTACGTCACTATGTATCTTACCACAATGGCATCGCGCGTGGAATAGTTGGGTTAATTTTAGTGACCAACTAAGAAGGGAGGGAAGAAATTCAAAACATCGGTGGTCATTGTAAATAGTTTTAAGTGTACTTTCATGGGGTTTAATACTTTGCATTTACTAGCACTAGCTAGTATATTCAATGTTGGACCAATTAAGGACTTTATGATTTTATTAAACGAAAATTGAAAGAAATAAATGGAGATCCACCTCCTATAAAAAACGCCCACTACAACAAACTTGGGTGGTTATATATAGTGCTATAAATCTTCCCGGTTTTATTAACCTCCCGAAAAAAAAAACAATATCGTCGGAATGAAGCTAGGTAAAGGATGATCAAAGTTTACTCTAGGAAAATAGTCAAGGTTTCCAGGATTACCCCTTACGTGGAAGAACTTTGCTCGACATCCCGAGTGAGGTTCTTGTTGATATATTTGTGATAGTTGTTTCGAATTCATTGGTGGATTGGGCTAATTGAAAATTAAGTTAATCTTTTGCTTTAATATTAATGATTCCCTAAGTTAATTTGTAGTTGTACATTTTCTTTAATTGCTTTTGTGAATACATTAATACTTTCATGACGTAGTTGCAAAGAACTCAATTTAGTGGGACAACATGAAGTTATTCTCCCATGTCTGCGGCTGAGAAGTGATCATCATAGAGTGCCTGATAAATTGTCTAGCAAATTGTTGGGGATAGGCAACTGTGAAATGTTGATCTGCAAGGCAATGGTATAGTCATTAGATTTTGTTCCATTTATACATTTAATAGGATACACATTTTTTTCGTAAATTAATATTTGCATAATTTTACTTATTATTCACTTAATTTCCAGAACGAGTTTTTCTTGAAAAGGAAGGAGTCTTGCATACAAGATTTTGGAATCCATTAAAACAAAGGACCACGATAATGTGATGTATACCTATTATATGATGAGGTTACTTAGTGTCGATGAAGTAATTACACATGATGCAGTTAAAGAATTTCTTTCAACTAAGTCGAGGTTTACTGTGTCGTGGACTACGAAAGATTTCAATGAGCATATGGATAGCCGTTGGGAGCCCTCTAGGAATTGTTTGATCAGAATTGAGGTGTGGCATAAATATCTAAGAATCGTTTGGTCCAATTTCAATTACATTGATACTTATAACTACCAAACACGTGACAGATGGGGTTCTGACAGGCATAGGGTTATAAGTGTAATACCCAACATCCCACATTGCTAAAGAGTGAAAGGGATGAAGGGTATATATTTTGACCACCACTCTCCTATGGTATGAGGCCTTTTGGAGAAACCCAAAAATAAATCCGTGCAGGCTTCGGCCCAAAGCGGACAATATCGTACCAAGTGGTGGGATAGTCATGTGTAACCTTGCCGCCCAACGGGTCGGGTCTCGGCACATTAGTGGTCTGATCGTTACATATTGTATTAGAGCGGGACTATCCGGAATTGCGGAACTAAGTGTCATACGGGGCAAAGTGCTACACTGTATGGGCGGTGGGAGCCACCTCTTGGGCCCGTAGGGGCCAACTCTACAATATTGCACCAATGGTTGATCCCAGGACAACCCACAAGAAAGCTCGACAAGGATGTCGAAAATTAAGGGGGTAGATTGTAATACCCAACATCCCACATTGCTAGTGAGTGAAAGGGATGAAGGGTATATATGTAGACCACAACTCTCTTATGGTATGAGGCCTTTTGGGAAAACCCAAAAACAAATACATGCGGGCTCCAGCCCAAAGCGGACAATATCGTACCGAGTGGTGGGACAGTTATGCGTAACCTTGCTGCCCAATGGGCTGGGTCTCGGCCCAGTAGTGGTCGGATCGATATAAATTGTATCAGAGCGGGACTATCAGTAATTGCAGGAACAAAGTGTTGTGCGGGATAAAGTGCTACACTGTATGGGTGGTGGGAGCCACCTCTTGGGCCCATAGGGCCCACCTCTACAATCCAGCACGAATGGTTGACCCCGGGACAGCCCCCAAGAAAGCTCGACGAGGACGTAAAAAATTTAAGGGGGTAGATTGTAAACCCAACATCCAATCTAGGACATGTCCCCCACTATAGTACTATGGTAAATTGTGTAGTTCCACGGTCCCTAAAAAGTCGTCCACTCTAAAGTTTCGGCAGTCAACGAAGGTTAACCTTGACCACAAAAATGATGTATCTTGACCACATTAATCTCATCCTTGCCAAATTAACTTTTAATTGAGTGGTTATCATTTAGCATCTATGTCATTATATACTTTAATTAAAGATTTTACAATCATCTGCAGAAAGTCAAATGTGGGCAACTTCTCCAGGACTATGGGAGTCCCCTAGTTTGAATGTTGTTGTTAACTTAGCCTATGTCATCTTCAATTGAAATTTATTGAATTGAATTGAATTGAATTGAACTGAACTAGTGTGTAGTATATAAACCCATCATAACTAAGCACGGCCCCAACTAAGCCGAGCTGAATTGAACTTAACTAGTTTTAAGTTGAAGTGAACATAGCCTAAGAATACATTCACAACTCAGTTTCAATTATTTCTAGTCAATACACGGCTAGAGCGTTCAATGATTTTATTCATTACATTTCGCAAACCTTCGTTTAGTTTACAAAGATACTCTCGTCAGTTTGCAATTGGCAAACCCATAATAGTTAATAAAGTATTATTAGTAGAATTATTGTTGTTGTTGTTAAATGATCATTCATTGTACCATTAAGATTAATCAAAACTATAAATGAAAATAAACCCTAAGTCCGAAGCCCAAAACCCAAAACCCAAAACCCTAAACCTTAAGAGGTTTTATTAAATTGCAATTTGGTTCCTCCCCGAACTATGATTATAGTGATAGATAGAAGAAATGGTAGTAATATAGACGAAATGGGAGAAATAAGAGATGATGGAGAAAAGAAAGGTTCCAATGCACTTTAATTCATATTTTCCCCAAAAGTGGGTAAACGATCAGAATAAATAGATGAAAAACCCTAGCAAATGATCCGATGGATGATAAACAATACCTAAATACTTCAACATAGATGAATCAATTATCAATGACGATACTACTTTACTCATTATTTGAAATTGCAGAGAAAAATTCATCACCATGGCTGAAAAGGATGAATGTATTGTTCTTGGCATTCAGTAGCCGTTGATTCGGCGATGAGATGGTTGTTCGCGATTAGTCCTTGTATATTCCTTCAGTAGCCGTTGGATGAATGATGATCTGATGGTTCTATTTTGTTCACTCAAACGGTGTCATTGCTATTAGTTGTTGGTTAGCCAACATATTAATAAGAATGTGATTTCCTTTCTTGACAAGCGCCTTTGCCGTTAAAATGGTTGGATTGAATAGCTTCATTACTTCAACGCATAGAGTCTGAGACGTGACAAAATCATAATCATGCTATAGATTTTAATATTTTGTACACTTTCAAATTTTTGTATCCCGTCTAAAATTAAATCTTAATAAATCTCCAAAATGAAATCTTCACTTGTTTGCTTATCGAACGCGATCTATTTAGATCTATTAATAAAATTATTTTGTTCTGCACCTTTTGCGGATATTAGCATTTTCCGATCGGGTATTTCCAACTCAAATTGAATACCCTTCTTTTGTTGAAACTCATGGCGCCATAACCTCGGGGGGAATATTTTTGTTTTTGAAAGTTTTTGGAGGGCGCATATTTAGTTTATTTCGAAATGAATAATTTGTTGTTCTGTGCAATCCGCATCAAAATGTAAAATGCGATTGAAACCAACACCGCTTATAAATATATAGTGCTTACTTTTCACCCACAGTATTCACCAAGAAATGAAAACAAGTAAAAATAATGAGCATTATGAGAATGCATAGACAAAAAATTAGAAAAACAATTCCCAATGTTGAACGCACGAAGAGCTTTGTTGAATTGCCGGTGTAAATTATAGTTGATATATGCGTGCATGTTGCTTCCAATTCATTAAAAGATTGAGCTAACTTGAATCTGAGGTATATTGTTGCATTCATTTATATTCTTGTCATGTCACAATGTTCATAGCATTTGTTTTAACATAGTTAATTGCACTGAACTCCACGTGGCTTTAGAGGATGGAAATGTTCATAGATGTCTCAAACTAGGGGCAGATACAAAATTATCTCCCCCATTGTTGGAGAAGTTCTTCAAGGCAAACAATCCAGAAGCTCTGCTTCGCAAATCACCGGTTAGTCCGTTCGTTTTTGCAAGAATTGTGACAACAATTTGAGTATGAAATAATGATTCTCTTAATGTCACATCGGTATAATTATTTAATTTTTCAGGGTGTGTTTTTCATGGATCGCAATGAGACTTATGCATACAATCTTTTGGATAAAGCAATATCAATGAATCACGACGAATCCACCTATGCATTTGCTCTCATGAGGCTACTCAACATCAAAGAAGAAAATACCCATGATGCAATTGAAGATGTACTCGTTTTATGTTCTCCGTTGGGCAATGCCAAACAACGACGGGTTCCCCAACTTCAACATGCAAGTAAAAGGTCGTTCAGGAAATGGATTAGATCGATGAAGAATATAAAGTGGGAAGTATTCATATACATTGATTCATATGATTTTGGCACTGGCTTTCTAAGAAATTTGCACCAACTTGTGGTTAGTTTTGAGTTGTGGATTGCCTATGGTGGTTTCATAAGACACAAATCAAGACTAGAATAGTTATTGGTTAATTCACTTAATATGTCACGCGTGTAAGAGTTATAATGGCCCACTAAAGAGACCGACGACTACGGGTGGGCTTAATTCACTGAATCACTTAATTGTACATACACATAATTTAATGGGAACTTTGTATTTCCTATTATTAGTTTATTCGATGTCAAACCAAACTTATTGATTTTTTTATGATATGAGAGAAGAGGAAATTTAAACGTGTGTTCCACCATATTGAGATTTGCTTTCTTAGACTTTACATATAAATAGGGACACTAGATACTGAATAGTTTATTGATAAATAATTTGTTTATCTTTCCTATTGTTAGTATATTCAGTGTTAAACTGAAATCAAATGAATCCCACAACTTCGATGGTTGTTTTAATTGGGGTTAATTTTAAGTTAATCGCGTGTGGAATATTTTTGTAGTGTGTACTATTAGGGTCCGTACTTTCATCGGATTTAATAATTTGCATTTACTATTACTAGCTA
The DNA here is from genome assembly GCA_036897095.1 of Plantago elongata. Classification (NCBI taxonomy): domain Eukaryota; kingdom Viridiplantae; phylum Streptophyta; class Magnoliopsida; order Lamiales; family Plantaginaceae; genus Plantago; species Plantago elongata. The sequence continues at coordinate 15,402 of JAYMSP010002660.1, forward strand.
GTATATTCAATGTTGGACCAATTAAGGACTTTATGATTTAATTATGTAAACTAAAAATTAAAGAAATAAATGGAGATCCACCTCCTATAAAAACGCTCACTACCAAAAAACTTGGGTGCTTATATATAATGATATAAATCTTCCCGATTTTATTACCCTCCAAAAAAAAACAACATCATCCGAATGAATTTTAACCTAGCTAGGTCAAAGATGATCAAAGTTTACTCTAGGAAAAGAGTCAAGGTTTCCAGGGTTATCCCCCTACGTGGAAGAAGTTTGCTCGAAGTACCGAGTAAGGTTCTTGTTGATATATGTGTGAAAGTTGCTTCTAATTCATCGATGGATTGGGCTAATTGGAAATTGAGGTAATCTTTTGATGTAATATTAATGATTCCCTAAGTTAATTTGTAGTTGTACGTTTTCTTTTATTGCTTTTGTTAATATATTAATACTTTAATGACGTAATTGCAAAGAATTCAATTTAGTGGGACAACATGAAGATATTCTCCCATTTCTCTGGCTGAACACTCTACATAGGGTGCCTGTTGTTTTCTCCAAGAAATTGTTGCGGATGGCAACCGAGAACTGTTGGTCCGCAAGGCAATGGTATAGTCATTCGTTTTGTTACATTTATACATTTAATATGATATAAAGTCTTCCTTAAATTATTATTTACATAATTTTAATTATTGTTCATTTCCATGAGGCATTTTTCGTGGAAAGGAAGGAGTCTTGTGCTTACAACATTTTGGAAACTTATTCGGTGATGACTGATGAAGAGCGCGATGCTTATGCGGATTATATTTGGTGGCCTTTTTTCAGCGTCTGATACGAATTGAGTTGAGTTACCCGAACCAAATACTTTGATCAGAATTCAATCACATTGATACATATAACTATCAAACACTGGACCATTGGCGCATTAAAATGTGTAGTGTTATAAGCGAGTTGAGATTTGTCTACATCCACAGACTGGATCACTCCCTCCCCGATGAAAATGGTATCCTATGATTTCTAATGCCCAAGCAACCATATATTTAGTTGGGGTAATTATGTTTACGTTATGAACGTTTTGGCTCATAAGATCTCCCGTATGTTCTATTTTATCTCTATCTTTGTGAACTGACGAGTACGTTCACTGTTTTAATGCCTATATTATGGGCAATGTTATAATGTTCTCTAGTATGCAATACTGTGTTCTACATTATATCTATGTTTGCTTTTGTCTACAGTCTTTTCATAAATACATACGATTGAAATGAATTTAAGTATACTGGAAAAGAATGAAAAATGGAGAAAATAGCATATTAAAACAAAATTATTTCATTGATAGATATATTAAATTTGCACTCTAATGAAAGTAAAATAACTTATTGTTGAAATGATAATAAATTTATAACATATTTTATCAAAGAACTTTTAATCACAATATATTAGTCTTTAAGAATCTGCTACCCCCTACGGGAACTGGAAAGAAATTTAAAAAGAATGATTGGTCATGCGTGTAATAAGTATTATGGTTAATTGTCAAATAAGTCCTCTAGACTCGTATTTCTTCCACAACTAATCAAAGTCGATATCACACATCACAACTTTCTATTTACATTGACTATCTGGTCAAAACATTCATCATTAACACCATTCAAAATTATGACGGTTGTCTCTTCTAATTCATTCATCTCTCACAACCACCACTTCCATCTTCGCCATAAATAATAAATCACTATTTAAAACAAACTTAAAAATACAATTGTTTGCTATCTCCATTCTCATCACTACTTTCTTGTACTTTCATTTTGTCACTACAAATTAATCACAAAAGAATTCTAAAACTATGTCAAATTTGGGTGTGAATGCAGAGATCGAGGGTGTCGCAGATCCATACTATGAATGGCATGGATCGGACCTTTTCGATGTGCAAGGGTATGGTGAGTCCCCTGGGTCCACATTTGAGTGAAGAAATTCGGCGACAATGATACCATGAAACATCCAGAACGTCCACTCACTTTCATGAACAAACCAGGTACATTATTGTTACGATTTTTTTCCAATTCCTACAACTAATTTTTCCATGTAGTAGTTGTTAATCAGTAACTGTGTTTTCTAATTTCTTTTTCGAGTAAAAAATTATAATTAAAATCTTCTCTACTCTTCTAAAAGGAAACTACCAAAGGTAGTTGTTACACCAATTAATTCAATTTTGACTCTAGATTTCACATCTAAACATAAAGTTAAAAAGAAAAAGAAAAAAAAAAGAAGAAGACGGTAATTACACATATCTCCCACTACATCAACAAACTAGGATCTGTTCCTGAGTTTTAATGCCTGATGTAAGACTGAATGCTTGTATGTTGCTGGAAACTCCTATGATGTTTTTATTAAGCATTTTTAGTAAGATCATTCAGTTCTTCTAAAAAAAAGAACTTATATAATCTATAAATTATAACTGAATTTATAATTAACAAAGTACAAGTATATTTAGTTTTAATACGATGCATTTGTTTGGTACGTGAATTTTCACGTGCATTATTTTACTAGTAAAACTTAAACTAATTCATGCTATGACATTATGTATAATTCAACTAAGTAAACAAATTCATGGTAGCTTTGATAGTGAATAAAAGGTAGATTTGTTTCTTAAACACTTCGATTATATTATCATGGATAGGCAAAAAAGAAAATTTACGAGGTTTAAAATTGTTGATTGGTGGTCGGTGGTGTTGAGGTAAAAGCCCCAACCTCGGGTATAACAAAAACCAACTAAGTCCACTAGATTAGGATCCTCAAGAAAAGGTAGTCTTCAACTTCAAGCTCAAACACCTAGGATTTAACCCTGCACAAGTAACTAGAGTAGGGGGTTAGGACCTTTAGACCCGGCTTGCCTAGGATCAAGCCGGATGTGAGACTTTACTCGAGAGTGATTATGAATTGACTCTATAAAAAAGGTCTAAAGCTTATAGTAAAGTGAGATGATCAAGTGAACATGTTGATTTACCTTGGGAAGTGTTCCCTATTTATAGAGATTATTTCTCATTAAGGGGTAGACCCCTTGGATTGTGTCAAGTGTAGGGCTAAGATTAAGCTAACTAGACTTAATTAAGCCCATGGACCATAGTATTGTCATAACCCATCTACCCTTTCGACCTCAAGGCTAGATTAGTCATTTTGTAGGATCTTTGAGGGCATATTTGTCCTCTCGTCCACGAAGAATCCGAGGGTAATGTTCCGGATCTAAACGTCCGAAACTTATTGTGCCATCCTCTATTGACGTGCTATGATTTGCCACACTTAGTTCTCTTTAGATTCGGATATAGACTTATATGTGTTTATGGTCCGAACCTGCCTTCTTTCGGATGTAGCACTTTGGTCTGGATATCCCTATCACGGTATTCTTGTATGTTATGGCCTAGCTTGACCTCGGATGGTCATTAGCTCGGGATCCTATATTCGGATCATTGAGGCCTTATCCTTGTAATACCGTGATGTTTTAGGATCCATTCGTGAGACATCCAGATAATGAATTGGACATATTCCCGTATCAACATATGCCCCCCTAGTTTTCAAGTATCTTATTAGAAGATGGTTGGGAACTATAAAAGAAGAAGTCTTTCGTTCAATCTGTTCCATGAGAAAAAAGAAATCCGGGTCTAATGGTTCTTGAAGTTCTTTTGAGAGTATCTCTCCCCCCCCCCCCCCTTTGTGTCTTTTCGTATCTTGAATTGTACCATGATCGTTGGATCAAACATATCGACGGCAAACAGATCGACGGTGGTTCTGAACAGGTAAATATCAATAAATGCTTGTACTACCCAAATTGTCCTCCTATAAATAGGGGGCAGTAACTTTCATTTTTCATCATCATGCTAAGAAAAAGTAACCCATCCGAAGCGAAGAAAATAACCGAGGTAAATTCCACTTCCAGATTTGGCTTCGGATCTTATTGTCTCCGGAACCGAGGGTAAGTTCGGATCCAAAGTAACTAACATTGATATTTTGCATGCAAAATGTCAAAGAATCTCTCTTGACCTTCACGTTGGACACACAACCAAAACGAGTACGATGCTCGCACCGCTGCCCCTATGCCAGTTCCTGATCCAAATCCGTTTGACTACCATGTTTTTCCCGGCTATGAAGGATGGCGCGGCCTGAGCAATTGTGACTGCGGAGTGTGGCATTCTCCTCTGTACCCGAGCGAGGGTACTGCTACTGATCCGGTGGATCCGGTCTTGCATGATCTCATCTGCCCTGTGCGAACTCTCTGGGAGATCCGAGAAATGGGTCGGAAGGTCGAGCTCATGCAAGCCCGTGCTCGAAAGAAGAGCAAGAGGGAGGCGGAGGCTGGTCCGACTAACAATGTGGAGACCCGGGAATCGAGCACGGATGCTCCAACAGGATCAAGGCGGGGTATGCCCCGTTAAATATGTAATATTGTACATCTTTTGCTACTTTAGACAAATATTTATTCAGCTCTTTTAATTATTAATCTCTATTATGCTCAGTCTTAGACTTGAATAATCCTTCGGATATATGTATTAATCTCACATATATCAAATTTTGAGTTTTGTCGGATCTAATTGATGTCTTGTCTGTTCAAACAACTTCATGTGTGTTGTGAAATGAACCATCCATCCGAAGCAATTAGAGTTCTTAAGCTCACTCAAGACCCGAATAGAACAGCCGAGATAAACGGGTGAAAAGTATCCGAAGTAAATAAGTTTATTAGTGAACAAACAAATTCATCCAACTTCGAATATCAAGTTTTATATATCCGAATTAATCTTCATACGTATGTATGTGGCATCCGAGGGATACCAAACGCCAATGTGTTAATGTCCGAATACATCTTTTCCCAACCATTGGATCAAAAGTAGTGGGTTGTTAGATCGTGGGCATGATCTTTGAGGCGGTTGGATTTCCCAAATTATCCCCCTCTATATATAGGGTCGTCGTCAATGACATTTGCAATGTTATTCTAGAGAGTGGAATTGTGAGCAACAAAGAATCCGGAGCAAAGCAACCGAGACATCCGAAGCAAAAGCTACCTTCGATACAATTTTCTGAGTTAAATCAAGCAAGTATCCGAACCTTCGTGCCTTTTTCCTTCGAAAATGTGTTTAATTTATCTCGTTCTTCATTGATGTAGGTGCCTTCTTTGAGGATCCAATTTCCTCTCTTGGTGTGGAGTGGTGGCGGAAGTACTTCTTCGTCTGCTCGGCTCTGAAGGATGGTCAGCCCGAGTCAAGTCGGGAAAAGTGGGTGTTCCCATGTGTTTTCTCACGAGAGACTTTTACTTTTACTTGTACCCCGGCAGAGAACTTTCCTTTGTGGATGCAAAGTCTCCGAACAAAGAATCGGACCCAAAAATATTTCTTCTGGGGGTTGATCTGTCAACCTTTGCCCTATTTGGCCGGATTGTCCCCAGAGTGTTACCACGACAATCCGGATCATAACTTCGGTTAGTACTAGGGTCGGGCCTGTAGATAACCGAAGTCCGCTTGATCATTTATGTCTCTTGCTAAGTATCCTAAAATTATATTTTGTTCAGTGTAGACCTCACGGATCTCTCTTTCTCGGATCTAACCAGTGTTATTTTCATTGCAGAGTTTTGGTTTGAATACACTATCTTTGCTCTGTTGGAGTTGAAGAGGTAGGAGAAAGAAGATCAAGAACAGGAGATCGCCGACCAGCTCGTTCCTAGACCATCAAGGTCTCGACTACCTTTTTGATGGAAGAGCCCGTCAACACGACTACCTTTCTGGATCAGAACCTTCAACGGGTTTTTCAAGGCCAAGATCCGATGAAAATGCCCACTCCAAACAGGGGAAGACCAAGGCTAGGAAGGAGGCTGATGCTAAGAAGCCTCCTAAGCCTGTTGGTTCCAGATCTGCCAAGCCATCCGGATCGTCTGCTTCAAAGGCAGTGTCCGGATCCAAAAGGGCATCCGAAGGTCCAACTCCCCCAGCGAAGAAGGGGAAGGGTAAGGCAATCGCAGTCCCCTGTTCGGATGACGACTTAGAGGCTGACGTGACGCGATTAGTGGCCATGGATGAGGTGGAGAGAATAGCCGAATTGGTATGACATCCGAAGTACTTATTGTTTATTTGATGTCCATTGTTACAATGTTAATCCTTTCGGATCTATTCAATGTAGTTGACTGATGTTGTCTGAGCTTGCACTTATGTGGCTGGAGAGAGAGCTGAAATTGACACCCAACTCTCCAAATCCGAAGCCAGTGTGAAGGAGATGGAGGGAAAGTATCAGGATTACAAGAGGAAGTACTTGTATGTGTCCTCAGAGATGAGGAAGGTGGTCGAGAACCGGAATGACTTAGCACAAAATCTGGCCCAAGTCCGGACCGACTACAAAGTGCTGGAAAAGGGCTTATCGGACTTCCAGGAGCTGACCAAAGCTTCAAAGATCAGATACTCAACAATCTCTAAAGGACTCAGACATAGGCTGTTCGGAACTTCCTTGCTTCACTCTCTTGCAAATTCTATCTCCACACCTCCGGAGACGATGCCTGAAGTGAGGGGTTTAAAGCTGCTATTGGCCAACTTCAATTGAAGGGGAAACTTCCGGATGATTTTGATCCGAAGTCTGAGGGCATTAATGCTTTCAACAATCCAAATGGCATTCGCTTCACTAGAGAACTCCTGGACGATGCTGAACTAATGAAAGATGAGTTCGTGGAGCTGGTTGCCTCGGAAACAGCTGACTTGAAGTTCAATCATGGAGGTCCCTTCCTTCCAGTGTTTGTGCCCGATACACTGCTGCAACATCTTATGGTCCCTCTTGAAACTTATCCCGAGCATAACCGGGACTGGTTGGCACTCCTGGCTCCAGTCATCGGACATCAGGAGTTGGATTTGATGGTTGAAGCTCCGAAATACATCGAGAGGATGAAGAAGAAGCATGAGGCCGAGAAATCCGAGGAGACCACTAGAGAGGGGACTTCGCAGGCCCCGGAATGAAGCAGGATGTTTGAAGGCGGAGTATACTCCGTAGATTTGTATGATCCTCAGACCTTAATATAATTTTTTACATTCTCGCACCATTTTACTTTACCCCGAATATATTTAATTGCCTGCTTTATTTCAGATATTGTATGTCGATGGCTTAGCTTTGGCCATGCATCCGGATTGATTTGACTCAACATTGAATGATCTTGTTTATTTGCAACTTTTTATGTCTCGAAACATATATTATCTATTTCGTTCGGACGTTTATATGTAGCTCCCTTCTATCCTCTTTTTGGCGAACTAATTTTTGTTCGGATGTTTGTACGATTTATCCTGTAGCGCCCCAAGATCCGGGTTCAGACGTCACGAATTGTGACGAACCAAAATAAGTACATTTATTTAAAAGCCGAGAATCATTTTTCGATACAACCCAAAATATTTAGAGTATTATTGCGGAAGCTAGATAAAACAAAATACATATACTTTTATTCCTAGCCAGCAGCAGAGCAAGTCAGCCTGTCTGGAAATCTACCCCGGGTTCGCCCTCGTGTGCTCACAATCTGGGAAAGGGAAATATTGGAAAACATATAGAGCGTAAGTCACAGGGACTTAGTGAGGTCAATCAGGCATGCATGAATATGCAAGTGCAAGCATGAACAAGACAAG
>JAYMSP010002661.1:0-23025 GCA_036897095.1 Plantago elongata
TTACAGTTTATATGTATGTGCATCCTAAATAGTTAAACTATCAGTTCAAGAGGGTTAAATAGTTACCCAGATTCTCGCGTTTCATTTTAATCGGTTATAGGAAATTCCTTTAGGTGATTTTGAACAATTTCAATTAATATAGAAACCCCTAGTACACAACAGTAATTTAGAGTAGGTTAGACAGGATCACCTAATGTGTTGGTAACGGATGGTATATTGTTGAATTAGGAATAAGGTTGGTACGCTGCGTTAATCGTGGTTGAAGGTGTTTGTTACGAATTTGGTGTTCTTTTATAAATGGCAACTAGTGAAATTAAGTTGTAGTATGTTAACATGCTAAGTAAAGATGTGTTACAAGCATTGGCAATAGTTAGTGTATATAAAAACCAAATAGCATTATGTTGATAATGGCAACGTAGTGAATAAAAGGTAGTAAGGATAATAAAATCATACAGTAGTAAACGGATGACGTGAAGATTTTTACATTGCGTAGGATAACCACTAGCTAAGCTAGTAAGGAAATTAAGGTGGAAATTACATAACGCATGCGGAGTTAGGAAGAGGAGATAAGTGATGAAAGAATTATATGGAGTTTGCGGAGCTAGAAAGGTTGTACGCTAATGTAACCCCTGAATTAATGATGTTGACGAATAAAACCCGGATATAGGATATGATGCTTGAAAAATAAACTTTAAACCGTGATGGTGCACGATAAAAGCACAAATACTACAGCATGTATAAAACATTAAATTTACAACTTACCCCCCGTATAAATGAGTTAGTCGAAGTAGTCTAGGATTGGAAATGCATGTTATTTGAAACTTGTGAAAATGAATAGTATGCACTAATAATAGAATTTTAGGAAGTAACAGATCAAAGATAAATATTGTATAACGGAAGTATTACATTACTTGAGTAACTGTCAAAGATTAGAACTTGTTTATTACTACATAATTGCATGTTTAAATGATTTAGTTATTCTGAGAATTGGGGATAACAGTTGGGGGATTATTTAATTAACTTTAGCGTCGACGTTGAGGATTTTATCTGTTTATCAGGAGACGTTGAGCTAGCTGATCCGCAAGACTTTGAAGGTGATTGATGACTGGCTTTCGGCGTCAGGCCCTGGAAAAAGTTAAAATGCCATTTTCCTCGTCTTAAATTCCAGTATCTATTTCGGCTTCCCTATCTATCTGTCTAATGTTACTTAAGCTATGCGCCGTCATACTGACTAACCCGACCCGAGTACTAATTGCGATTATTTGACTAGCGCGGAATCTGTCCGAACTGAATTCTGAGTGTATCGCGACCTTGACTTGATATCATGTTATTCATGTTATCCCGTGACAGTGAATCTGAGTGAACCTGTTGAAACCTGAAATTCTGATCGTATCGTGATTCTGACTTGTTATCCTGCTAATCCTGTTATCTAGTGAAATTGCAGTTTGATTGTGTCATGTCATTCCACATGACCTGCATTGCACAAAAATGATTTTGAGTCTGTTGGAATCGAAATTCTGCACGTGTCTTGATTCTAGCATATTAGGGCAGTCGCTAAGTGCCATACGGAGCGAAGTGCTACACCGCGTATTCACGGTGGGAGCCATCACTCGAGTCCGCAGGGGCCACCTCTAGAGGACTAGCCTATATTGTTTAATGATCATGGCAGTCGTTAAGTGCCATGCGGAGCGAAGTGCTACACCGCGTATTCACGGTGGGAGCCACCACTCGAGTCCATAGGGGCCACCTCTAGAGGACTAGACTATATTTTTTAATAATCCTATCCTGCATGTGTCTTGATTCTGACTTGTTAGCATGTCATTCATGTTAGCACCTGAAATTGCATCTTGATCATGTTCTGTCATTCCACACGACATGGATTGCACGAAAAATGATTTTGAAAAGCAACCACGCATCACCTGTGTTTCTGAAAAATGGGGAAAACCCTCTTAGTCGACGGTTTCGACAAGAGTAACAGAGCGGTCTGCGACGCTATCCTTCTGGTCGACGTTTTCGACAGAAGTGAGCCAGCGGGTTGCGGCGCTATCTTATCCCACCTTGGTCGACGTTTTCGACAAGAGCGGTGTCTTGGTCGACGATTTCGACAAGATTGTCTTGGTCGACGTTTTCGACAAGACTAGTTATTGAAGCTGGGGTATGTACCTTGCATCATGTTATTAAAGCTGGGTGATGTCACCTGCATCGCTAAGTGTTCGGGCTCGTGTTTAAGTGTGGACTATTCAAACGATCCTTTTTATGGGTTGCGGTGGGTCGCTGCCCACCATTCATGCAATATCGGAGATCGCGTCTCCCCCTTGTTCGACCAATACATGATCAGTTTGGTCTAAGCCCAAGACAGTGACTGCGTTTCAGTACTGTAAATCTGGCACCTTTCATGTGCTAAAGTAGTGAAGTGATTGTTTGTTTTCGGTTTCCTCCGTGTTTTACAAGTGATTGATTAAATGTGACGTGGTGGTTTGTTGCACTGATTATGTTCATATTCGCATTTCATGCATGCTTGATTATCCTCACTAAGTCGTATGACTGACCCTCTCATGTTTCAATAATCCCTTTTCTCAGGACAAGAGCACGAGGAGAGTCCGGGTAGATAAACTGACAAGAGTGTAGACACAGTATTCCGTTGCCACTGTTAGGACGTGTGTATTTATTATTGAATAATATGGGATATTTGGGTTCGTAAGAGATACTGCTTTTGATATATCAATGTATTTGGAAGTCGCCATATTCCTTGACGTCCGGACCATATCTGGCTACAGATCCGATCCGTTTTAACGAATAAACGGACCGAATTTATAAATTCGGATGAAATGAGCCGCCCTAATTTAAACCTAAATAACTCATATTTTGACGAAGTCACTTTTAGCCTCTTCCATTATCAACTAGTCAACCGCCACTAATCAAATCTCTCCATTGCCTAATCACTCATGGAATTTACTAATTCTTCTTCAATTATCGATAATGGAGATGGTAGTGTTCAAAGGTAATTTTATGTTTCTGAAGCAATATAATTCTTTCCAAATTGGTTTCGCAAATCCGTGACATCACCAACCATACACGACTCTTTGTTTTCTTATGGATCAAGAAAGTACAAAGAAGATCAGAAAGAATTTTCTCACCTAGAAAGTATCCCCTCCCTCCTTTCACCAAAAAATGTTGTTTTCACTAAATTAATTATATGTTGTGGTTGGATCTTGTAATAAAGATTATTCTTAACCTGGTCATTCAGTATAACTTTGACTCTGTGTGTTTGCTCATCAACCCCTGCATATTAAGAATCACAAATAAAGGGTATTCCTTTCTTATTAAAGTCACATATATCCAGAATAATATTTTACAACAACTTTAACTCCAAATGATTGAGTCTATTGTCAAAAATAAAAATATCATATATATAACTCAAGAAGAATATGCGTAAATTGCATTTAAGTACACCATTAGGAGATAATAGCTGACTTTATGAAAATATATGAGTTATAAAGTCAATTTTTTTATATATGTATTCGTTTATATTAATAGTTTTCGGAGTTTTGTATAAGGAATTTAACAAAAACAATAAAATGCAGTCCATATACAAACAAAAAAAAAACATTGAAAGATATACTGACTGGAAATGCAACTACTTCCACAAAATTATCGTGGCTATGACATAATATAGTTTACGTTTAATAAAAATAGAAATGAAATCATAAAATAAATTGATAGAAATAATTGTTGCAGTGGTATGTTGAAATTCACCCCGTTAACATGAGTTTACGGGGTTTAATTTCGATTGGAGAGTTTTGAGTTTTTGTACTGTAGTTTGCATGATTTTTCTTTGTTTTGTAGGTATATAATTTGAATGTACATCCTTATCTCAATGCATAATCCATACTTATCTCAATGCATAAACCACATGTGCAATCAATGATTAATTAGCCATCCTTAGAATCATGTATATGAGGAATTCTCTACCATCCAACAACAACACCTGAACATTTTCGAATACGGCATCAAATTTTGCTCCGACTAGTAAACAATGAACTGAGGTATCAAAATTCATCTTAATACTATCCCATACAGGTTGTTTCTAGCACAAGGTACTCTGGAGGTCACATGAAAAGATTCGTTGTGAATCCATGTGTTCGTGAATATAAACACCGATAACTTGAGTAACTCCCAAAGAATCGTAACCACTTATCTTATTTCGATTATGCGCAAGGCTCCAACCTCCAAATGAGCTAACGAAGAACTAAAATGCATATGCCGACACCACATGCATAAATTTACAAATCTATTTCAAAGTATATTGAGTATCAATGAACATGACATACTTAAGAAAGTTAATACATGTACAAGAGCAACGAACAAAACTGCAATTCCTAAAAATATTTTAAATTAATATATTTTCAGTAGTATCAGGACATGATAACCAACATCATATTTAAAAATATATTTTTTGCACAATTTAAAATGAACTGGAAGAATATCATTCATAAAAGTCGATGGATATAGATTGATAGATGATCAAAACATTTTTCACGCCTTTGAACACTTACAATTCAAGTATTTTCAAGGCTTTTACCACTAAAAATTCGACAAAATACCTACAAGGGATTTTCATGCAATGTTATCGTGAAGGAGGTTACTACTAATTTGCATTTTGCATTATGTGGCGAACTCACTTGGTTGATGGAGTACACGGTATAACAGCATTAAGAGAAGTGAATGAAATGTCAAAAGGCATCGCCTACTGACACGTTTTACAAATAGTGTATATGACTATATGTTCAGACTTCAGAGTAACCAAAGAGGGGAAATCCAAATCTATAGGCACAGGCCCAAAAAGGCTACAAAACATGGCTAAGTGTTTGAAAAACTAAAAACATTATAGCGATGTGCGTTTAAGGAAAGAAAAAGAAAACCAATTACACGAAATTCTCAACCTGTTTTCATGGCACAAGTCATGCACATATAATGCAAAACCTATCTTCCATTTCTCTTCACAAATCGATGCCATCTCCACCAATATGGGAAAAAATCACTGACTCGGGCTAGTTCAGTAAAAACTCAAAATGGATGCAACAATCTTGAATACAAAACTCTCCTCATGTAAAGCAAAAACCATATTGATATTTAATAAAAGAAACCGAGAACTTTTCCACCAACATTTTTCCTACGTGCTTCTTCATGATCCATAATTCCAGCAGAAGTCGTCAACACAATATATCCAAACTGCAACCAAAGGTTAGAAATGATGTCAGGTACCTCCTCACCGTAATACTCACAAGGACTACAGCAGCAAAATTTGAATGTGTCATTACTAGCTAGCGGTATCTCCTAAAGTTTGTTTTCCAATTTGAGAAGGAAATGGCCATCCTAAAAGAAACTTATTTTCTAAAGTTCATTCATAAGTACTTGAGAACTAATACAAGTACATGCATAATATAATGGCATGCTTATATAATTTATAAACTTGGCAATTAAGCAACAGCTACATCTGACAATAAATGAGAGCTTACTCATCTTACCATTGTTAGTTAACTGTTAGGGTCTTTGAAAGAAAATGACATGAATTAACATGACCATGACACATAACACAAGTTTTTAGATTTCTGAAGGGACTCTTAAGTACATCTATTTCAGTAAATAAACTCCTACTCATAGAATTGGGCAATCAGTAATTTGAAAGACTAATACCAAATATTAATAGTCACAGAAAATGACTTTCAATTCATGCATTGACCTGTGATCCATCAATATTCTATGTTTGACATGTGTGTGGAGTACAGAGTGATTGGGCATGGCTGTCCTGGTTTATTTTGGTTAGGGATGTATAATCAATGCAGTGAAACCCAAGGGATGCTACTACCAAATATGAGAAGACTCCTCGGCAAATAAGGGACAAAATCACAGGAGTTCATCATGATTTAACATGAACCTGTCTAGATGGGAGTAGTCTGGCAGTCCAAGGCTCAATTTCCTTGACACCGACATCGAACCGGGGGCTAATAACGCCACACTTGTTTAGTCTTCCGTTCAATTCCACAACAATCTTTCCAGACCTGTGGTCATCAACAAACTCAAACTCTCCAATGTATCCTGTTAAGCAACACATACATGCATAACCCAGACAGAGTTACTTTCACAGACTAGTTAAACTCCGAAGTTATAAAACTAAAAGAAAGGGACCGAACCATGCTTCTGCATGACAATGAGAAACTTGATGATGACTTTAGAGGAAGGCCTGATCATGACCTGTCTCTTTCCCCTTTTCTCAGCATTGTACATGCTCTTAAGAGCATCATTAAGCACACTGATTCTCACCATCTTTCAACACAAGTGGCTGTAGATGGCAACAAACATTAGACACAGAATAGTATACCATTTTCTTAAATAAATGCAACAGAGACATTTTAACAAGCAAATCCCTTTCTATATTAACTCACTAGCAGAGGAGTAAAACGTTAAGCAGCTGAAACTACTGAACTGAAACAATGACTTAGGCTAATCAATTAGCAGTTTCGTTACCGTCATATGAACGTATTCATAATCTCATGCCTATAAAAACTAGATCAAAATAGAATCCACAATGATTTGACGTTTTTTACCGTCTTCATTATAAATAGTTAAATACAACCGTATTATACTGTAGGATTTCTTAAACTTGTCAACTAAATAACGAGCTAATGCTAATACTATTCGAGTAGATAAAGAAAGAACAAAATGCACTGATGAGAAACTCATAAATTTTATATCATTCAAGCCAGTAGAATAAAATCTGAGCTGAAATTGTATAAGCATATTCATACAAAACAGAACAGAATACCAACATATATGCAAGCATGTAGCAAACATTTAGTAGATGACAAAGCGAACATTTAGGAAACGAATCTAAAAATTGAAAGAGCGGAATTACAATTAACACAAAGAGAAGCGAGAAACAGCAGATAGATTAGATGGAAAGAAGACCTGAAGGATTCGACTCTGTTATTCGCCTGTGTTGAGCAGCTAGTGAGAAGTTGAAGAAGGAGAGTGAAAATTAGGGTTTTCAGTTTATAAAAAAATAAAAAGGGCCTTGGGCTGGGCTGGCTCGCCGCTTGAGGGCTATCAAACTAGAAAAGGAGTTCCAGACTCGACTCAACTATCCGTTGTTTCGGACATAAATAAAGAGAAACAATTAATAAAAGGGTGGTTGGGTTGGGTTTGTAATTAGTAATGTGATTAAAATATGAGAGATATTGAATCAAAATAAAATTACATCGAGTCAAACATGGATCACATCCAAGACTGATCCATAATCCATTCAACAGTTTTGTGATCTTGATCGGATCGGAAAGCATCCGGATTTTAGTTGTGTCTTCTTCAATATTTGGTGTATGGGTATATTTTCATTATTATATTCTAATTACTATGTCCAACCAACTAATATTGGAAAACCATAAGGATCCGATCCATCCAGATCCACTGATTCACTGGGATCCACAATAAATTATATTTAAAAAAATGTTTTTCAAAATTTTGATAAAATAATTCCGAAAAAATCAATCGGAGAGTCTGGTGCTTAAAATAGGCCATTATGTGATTACTAGAAAACGTTTTAACCCTAAAGTGTGTCAAATGTAATACATAAAGAAAATGTTTAGAAAAAGAACAGATCTTCAACATTTCAGCAACATTACAAAAGTATACTAAATGACAACACTAAATTATAATTTTACAAACTCTCTCGAAACGTAAACATAATGTTCAATTGATGTTGCACTACTAGTACATTACTAATTAATATTGTGCTATCATATTCCATTGACACACTAAAAGGCGTATACAAGACATATGGTGTGGAAGTAGTTATGTCAATAGTTCTATTGAAAAATAAGAGATTTTTTCAAGTTCACGAACAAGTATTTATTACCTCTTGAATTGCAATTGATATCCTATTATTAAGTTCAACTACTATAGTTGTTCAGAACCCACGGACCATTCCAATTGGGGATCAGAATCTATTCGAATATGTTCTTGAGTTCATTCGAAATGTGAGTGAAACTCAAATTTGAAAAGAATACGGACCTTGGATTCCTTTGATTGAAACCTTGTTTCTATTTATTTTTTTTCGAATTGGTCAGGAGCTCTTTTACCTTGAAAAATCATAGAATTACCTCATAAAGAGTTGGTTACACTTAGCTACAAATTATATAAATACTACATTTGTTAATTTAGTTTTACTCAAGTCAGCGGCACATTTCTATACAGGTATTTTCAAAAGGCGATTCCGTTATTTCGTGAAATATTCAACCAACCCTAATCCTTTTATATATCTCTACTAATTCTATAAAGAAAGGCAATTTTATGTTTCATGAGGTAGTTGCAATACCAACAAATTGATCTTTCATGTTTACTCTTTAAATATTTAGTGATCTGCTATTAGTAACAGGTTGATATTGTGCGGATAAACATGGACGGTTCCTAACCACTTTTATTCTTCTAAGGGATATCAGATGAAGACAATGAGCATCCCGGACAGGGTAACTAGCAATTACCTTTTATGTCTTATTTGTTAAATTCTTTCTCTATCTCTTACAAAATAGAAACCATAAAACTCTTACACACATTGAAGCATATACTAGATGTAAATACCAATTTCATTTCTATCTCATTTATTAAAAATATACAATTTAAGTAAGAGAAAAATTAACGTGTCAATTATTATGGTAGTAGTTATATATTTCGTCCCAAGTTAAGTATATGCCACTCCATGCTTATAGATTATATTGCAATCATTTTAATGATAATTTTTTTCAAATTATGGTACGTTGAACAGTACCAACTAGGCCTTCCAATTCAATATTGCCCCTGGACCCCATAGCCATCTTGAATTAACAGTATGTGATGCTTACAATTCGCCATCCAGGAAACCGAGAAATTGGCAGTTTTTTTGTTTACGATAATGAGCAAAAATGTTGAGCTTCCCATTTTGTATTTAGAGTACTGCATGACTGACTCATGTTCCAGAGGCTCTTTTAACCTTGGCTGCCCCTTGATGTTGATTGAGGGTGATAGGGTTTCTAGGCCGGATGAGCAATCCAACTACAATTTGCAGCGTGCCACATTTAGCCGAGATCAATGATGCACTTGCATATCCATCATTAGAGGGCCAATATCCACCAATGTACCTCGTTGGCGATGTTCAACATCACGTAATAATCACGTGTATTATTACCCTTTACCTCTAAAGTTATTCCAGTTTCCCAATCAGTCATCATTCCATACCATATCAACGTTCCCTCCAACCCAACATCAATATTGATGGTACTTATATCTTGGATAAGTCGGTCATAAGCTCTCTCTGGTTTTGTGAAGTGAAATAGCATGACAATATACTTGAGATTAAACTTCAAGCATGGTGAATAAAATTTGAGAACAACCACCAGACTACTCCTGTAGTTTGCCTCCTTATGAGAATCCTCATGCATAATATTTAGGAATAACATTACGAGCATTGCTCATACAAATTGCAAACTTTACTAAAGAAGACCAAGGACCAATATCAATAGAAATAGAGCATTCACTAATTGAGTAATCAAGAAGATCTACAGCCTCACCAATCCAATACCAATCATTACCTCCATGTTTTTCTATATGTTCCCTCAGAATCTTTGTCAACTGTATTAACATTTTGTCCCTCCACTTGTGCACGATCATAGCCAGAAATTAAATACACACCAAAATTTTCAGTAACTGATATAGACATAGTTCCATCACCTCATCCACTTGGTTAAAGTCGTGTTTGACATGAAAGTCTATGGGTGTAAAATACCTAAGGATTCTCCAACCATGACTAACATGCAAGTTTATTTCAAGCATGCTACTATTCTCCGTGGTTTGCTTGCTTCCTCAAATATGTTCACCAATATAAAGCCGTCAATTTTCTTCTCCCATTCATGATAAATCATGCTATTCAATTGCTTATCTATTTTGGGATCTTCCTTACCTTGAATACTGCTTTTCATGTGAATCTTGCCACTAGCATCACACATCTCCACACCACAAGTATTCAATCTTCCTATCTTCCCTCTATCGAACACGAGAATGTCATCGCAAATACATCTAGCTGACACGTATTTTTTTAACACCAGCCAAGGCAAATGATGAAGACATATAAATATCCTCACACTTGCTCCCATCTATATGTATAAATATCTCATTCCTTTTCTCACGAGATTGTTTTGCATAGCTTCCATTGTTAACATTAAGAATATCAAAACATCCCTCAGAATCAACAATAGCATCAACAAATCTCTCATTGTCATTTCCCTTGTTTACGCTGACCTCAATCGTATATTTCATATCACTATAAACACCTGACGGTATTACCTCAACCTTCAATGGCTTGGAATTAGTTAAATCCATATTCCCTCTTTCTCAGTAGCTAAGTCACACACAAACTCAGACCTCAACTTTGTACTAGGGATCTAACGAGCCCTTAACACTTATCTTTTACTTGGCTACACATACCTCAAACATTCCAACACTATGTATATTGTTTTCTATGAACAAAAGTAGCACATGAATTACCATCAATTTTCAACACCACCTTATCAAAATAATTCAAGCACTTATAGTAGATCTCCAACAGTTCTAAGCCCGTACTATAACAAACTCCATACTTAGTGAGTATATTCGGCAATATATGAAGTACCTTTCATAGGAATGGATTAAACTTCTTGATAGAGGATGTGGAGTATGAATCATTCGGAAACACATCAGAACGTTGAATCGAACCAATAATCAGATTGAGATGACCAATAAGTAGATGTTGTAGGTCGCCAATAGAATATCCGAATCCAACCCTAAAATAATCTTCCCAGATATCAAACCAAGCTCCCAAGTAATCCACAATATCAATGCAAAAGCTTGTGGGTTGTCCTGGAGTAAAATCTTCGTCCAGTAAATGACACATTCTCTCAGACATTTCGCCAAACATCTTGTGGACGTTCTAATTCACCTGTTTTATCGTACCACTATCCACCGATATGACTCGAGCATCGCTAATTTCTCTTTGACTTCTGACATATTTCAATCAATTTCATCACACACAACATAGAATTCATAAACCCCAGTTGCCTTGATCCTTTATATCTTGATAGGTTGCGCCATTGTTGGGTCACGATTACAGTTTGACAACCTAGCTCTGATACCAATTGATGTGATCGAATCAGTAATATTGTATTCAAAGAGTTCAATCCAATATTACAAGCCAAATTATAGCATAAATTGAATAACAAAACAAATGGAAAATCAAGCTAAGTAATCTGGAGTGGTGAAATGGACGTATCATCAAGCTAATAACCTGGAGAAAGGTGATGAATCAGTAAAGGAATTTGGTAGAAAATCGAATAGCTGACGAAAATTACCTCCTACACTCAACATGCCTTCTATCTCTGTGTCATTTCCTCTTTTGTATCTTGCTGCAGCATAATATGACTGGGCCTGACAAATAGTTGGGTTTCTTTATGCTTAATGGCCAGACTCGGATGGGATATTATAGTTGCCTAATCTCTTTGTTAATTAATCTCTTTGGATTTGGATGTGGAGTCTTATTGTTGGCTTGTTGATGTGAGATGGGATTAATTTGGATCTACATTTGAGATTTGGGTTGTACTATTGTTGGTTTGTTTATTTTATTAAGCCTTTTTGTTAACAATTATTTGGGTCTAAAACGGGTCCAACACGGACTGGCCCGGTAAATAAGGGCCCGGACCGGGCTGGACCTGTCCAATACGGTTCGGGCTCGTAAACGATGACCTATTATATTTCAGTCCATGATCCGGGCCGGGTCTAGTCAGGTGCTCACCCGTACGCGCGCGCGCGCACACACGGATATCTACAATGCCCACCACTCCAATGTGGACTCATCACATATTAGTACCTAATGATTGAGGATTTACAAACAGTTCCAGAAAATGAATTGAATTTTGAAACAAATTAGATATGAACCTAAAAGTCAACACCGGATACACACGCCTTTAATAATTTGGCATGCCATGTCATTAATTATTTTATGTATTATTAATTGCTTATGGGTGTGCCTGTAATTAATTTTGCAACTTATTAACACATGTGTTGACATGCATGTGTGGGATGCATATGTAAATGGATTATAACTATTGTGGGCGTATATGTAATTGATTAAAATAATTTTTTAATCAATGATGCATCAAAGACTTTATGCACGAAGGGCACTCTATGAAAACTAGTTTATGGTAGAAAGTATTTTTGTGATGGAAGCTACGCTTACACATTTGTATGTGAGGCTAATTATATCTCTGATAGTGGCATTGCATTGCCTTAAAAAGTGTGCACTGTTCCGTTGTCATAACAGGACAAAATATAGTCTGGTGCATTCATTGCCTTCGCTAAACTTGCATGTTACAACGTTAATCTCTAGAACAACGAGACAAAAGTTATAGTAAGTAATGCTATCAAACAATATATTATAGTTTGAATCTTCAATGCCTAAAGGATAGAAATTCAAATGGCTTGACTCTCACTTATAAATACTACCACTTAGAATGCTGAAAACACACTTCAACGTTGAAATTATACAAAACTTCTGAGTGAATTTTCAAGCATATCTTTTGTCTACTTACTGTTTAGCTAACGTTGCGACCAAGCTCTTGATTCTAAGTAAGCACAAAAGTTACAAGTATTATGATCCTTAAAAAGCTATTTATATTTGTGAAGGTGTTGAATTGAAAGCATTGTTGCGACTCTCTTAAGACATTAATCATGAACTAAGAACATAGTACTTGGTTAATAAAAAGAATCTTTCACTTCAAGTGATCTCGTTCAAGGAGGTAGTATTGCATAAATGCCGAAGTTGTTAAACTACCAGTCCGACAACCACTTACCATACCAACACAACCAGGAAAGGGAGTGGAGTAATGGAAGTACTTGGCTTGGGAAGCCGGGAAACAACTCAGGGGGAACACTTAGTTGGGAACCTAGTGTATTAGGAATCAAGAGGTAGGATCACTATAAGGGTACCTCATATATATCTTACTGGATTCCAGGTCTTGGAAGCCAAAGTGGATTAGTTGAAGGATTACGACACCTTCATATACCACTATAAAGCTCTTGTCTTATTTACTTTCTGCACTTACTTTTAGTACTTACATTTTTGTCAAAGTATATATTTACACATTATTATAGTTTACTGAGCCGCACACTTATCATAAAGTCTTCCCGCTCTCTAAATCTAAGTACCAGAAAGTCATTCAACCTTCTGAGAAACGATTTTATTGCCAAAGTTCTTAGAAGACTATTCACCCCTATAGTCTTTTACTTTGTCGTTATGTGGACTAACAACATGCCAAATACCATTTTTTTTAAAAGATATTTAATGTACCTCACATTTAGTTTGACTTAACAAAATCTGAACTCTTGAATGCGATTGGCAAGAGTTAAGGTTTGAGGAGGCGGAGGCCACGACCATCCTACTCCTAGTCTGCTCAAACAAAGTGTATTGAGTACTATGGAGGGGCTTGGCAATATCTTGACTGCTTTGCGCCATGGAAGAAGGAGGTAAGCCGAGCCCCTTTACATGCCCCTTGAACATTTCGATTATAGAGCCGGATCTTCCCCTTTCAAATTTAACTGCACGAAAAGGATATGTAGTGAGATGAATGACATCGAGAAGAAGACGTTGATACGAGAATATGTCCAATCCGTCATTGGGACGTCTCGTAAATAGATCCTAAGACATCACGGTATTACAAGGACAAGGTCCCGTAGATCCGAGCCTACGACCATTCGAGGTCAAGCTTGGCCAAAACATACGAGAATACCGTGATACGGATATCTAGACCAAAATGTTACTACCGAAGGGAACTAGGTCCGGACCACAGTCGCATATAAATATATCCGAACCCTAAAGAGAACCAAGTGTGGCAAATCATAGCACGTCAGTAACGGAGGGCACGATCAGTTCCGGATGTTTAGATCCGGAATACTATCTTCGGGTGTCTCCACGAGCAAGAGGACAGTGCTGCAAATATCCTACAAAATGACTAATCTAGCCTTGAGGCCTAAAAGATATATGGGTTATGACAATCTTATGATCCATGGGCTTAATTAAGCTCTATTGGCCTATTCTTAGCCCAACACTTGGCACGATCCAACAGGTCCAACCCTAAATGAGAATTAATCTCTATAAATAGGGAGCACTTCTCAAGTTAAAAGGGGCAAGCTTACTTGATCTTCTCACTCCATTATATGCTTTAGACCTTTAATTATACATAGTTGACCCATAATCACTCTCGAGTAAAGTCTCTCATCCGGCTTGATCTAAGGCAAGCCGGATCTAAAGGTTCTAACCCCCTCCCCCCCTTCCAGTCATTTTATGCAGGATCAGATCTAGGACTTTGAGGTTCGAGGCTTGAGTTGGCATCATCCGAGGTCTATCAAGTTCGAAGAGTTAGTTGTTTTTAGTAATATCCGAGGGTTGGGGCTTTTACCTCAACATAATTGGCGCCGTATGTGGCAATCGAGCAAAAAGTTAAGTCATTCGGATTAACTACTTCGTTCGAAAAGTATGGCAAGACCAAGGAGATCGGCTCGGATAGCATCGCCTTCAGGTGGAATCCCAATAGGACGTCCTCGAGGTAGACCACCTACTCGGAAGACATCATCAACTTGGGCTACCATCTGAGCAAGGAGGAGCCGAGCCAGTGACGGCCATACGACAACCGCATCATCACAAGAGGCTCCTCCGGGTCTCACTGAGAGAGACCCGGTACCTCCGGCCTAGCGACCTCCTTTGTCAGGAGCACATGGGCCACTTGTTGTAGAAAATTTACTCTGTCGAATGGGACGGTCATCTCTCCTTATGAATTTGGTATGAATTTACATGCTTAGGCTCAAACAATGTTCAACCAACACCTCAACAGCCCACTCCAGGACAAGCCGAGCATGCACAATCAGGGCATGAGAGAAGACCGGTCAAGGAAAGAATTGGGGAAGTGTTCTGAGATAATGACCTTCGTCATGTAATCAACCAGAGAACTAACTCCCGGGAACATCAAGAAAAGAGTCCCGAAAGAGCTAGAGCCGAACCGGCCAGAACAAACCAAGTAACCTCGAATCCAAGAAGGGCTGATGACTATGCCGGAGAAAAGAACAAATACCTGGGACTAACTTGGACCCGAAGATAGGGGAAAGGTTGATATCCGAGCAAATCTACATCCGATAGAAGGCCTTAGAGACTGAAATGGCCAAACTCAGCAAGATGGTTAATGCTCAGGAAAAGATGACCACAAGAGTTCTGAAACCTCTAAGTAATGCTATCCGAAGAGAGAAAAAGCCTCTGGAATGTATCATTCCAAACTTGGAGCGGTATTATGGAGACAGTTGTCCGGCCGTCCATCTCACCCGATATGAATCTAAGATGGATATCAACGGGCTGAATGACAACCTTAAAGCGCTCAATTTCTCTGCCACTCTCTTCGGAGAGGCGATGGATTAGTGTATTAGTTTGCCATCCGGATCCATAAGAACTTTTGATGACGTCTCTACACTCTTCCTGAAAAGATTTCAGAAATCCAAGAGGAGGAAGAGATCCGTGGATCATCTAGCTGGAATCATTCAATCCGAGACTAAGGATCTTCGAACCTTCTTGGATAGGTTTAATTCGGAGGTCCGACAAGTGGAGGCGCATAACATTAGGGTCCGTCACATGTATGCCAACACCAACAACCATGACCTTCGAAAAAAGCTATCCGAAGAAGAAATCTTGAATGAAAGGCAGTTAGAAGATATATGTGATCACGTCTTGTATGGGGTAGAGTTCCGAAGGAATGTCCCCGTAAGGGCTAGATAGAAGAAAACCAAAGAACCTATTAGGCAAGAGGCCCCAAAAGCTTGGAAATCGGATATGAGAAAGGACACTCGAGGAAAACAAGAATTCCGGAGAGAGCGAACCCCTCCTAGGAGGTATGCCGAATATATTTGGTTGAATCGTCCGAGGGAAGAAATCTTCTCAATCATGGTCGAGAAGAATTTGGACATCCAATGGCCTAGACCCTTCTTCAACAAGAGGAAGAGTAAGGAAGCGAGGGCTTATTGTGCTTTCCACAAGCAAAACCGGACACCTGACTGAGAAATGTATCAATCTCAAGACAGAAATTAAAACGCTGATTCGGAGTGGACAGCTTAAAGAGTCGTACTCTAGGGAGGAACATGGTCCGAGCGGAAGGAAAGAGAGAAGTCCAAGGCACAAATCCGTCACACTCCCACCCCCTTCCAAGAATACTCCACCTCCCGAAGTAAGAAGATACGAGGAGTATCCGGATGAGGGAGATTACGAGAACTTACCCTATAGCGGGGTTATCAATTCTATAGCCGGTGATCCGAGTGGTGGAGACAGCCGCAATGCAAGGGAGAGGACTGCATGGGATATCTCGAATGGAGATCTAGTAAGGAATCCAGCACCTCCGAGGGGATCAAATACCATCTCCTTCGATGACAGTGAAATACCTCCTCCTACAACCGGAAGTGGAGATGCTCGACCCCCCCCCCAATGTCCCTTTGGTAGTAGCTTTGGTCATCGCCACTTATAAATTCAACAAATTGTTCGTGGACACTGGAAATTCTTCGGATATCATATCCAAAAGGACCATAGACCAAATGAATCTGGGGGATATCGAGTACGGAAAGGTGAACACTTCTCTATCCGGATTTGGGGATGCGGTTGTCACGCCCATCGGAACAATCAAGCTACAAGTATCGAGGGGTACCTCTCCGAGGAGAATGACTCAAACCGTGTTGTTCCTCGTGGTGGACAAAGCATTCAACTACAATGTTTTGGACGACCAGGCCTCAATTAGTTCCGAGCCATCTCATCTCCGTTGCACAACCTGATCAAATTCCCCACTCCCTATGGAGTCGGAGAGGAATTAGGGAACAGACGAGAGGCTTGAGAATGCTACATCTTGTCTACAGATGTAGCAGCAAATCCGATACTTACCATATCTAAAGGGCCGAGCCTACCACAACTTCCGAAGACTGAAATGGGAGCAGGGAGCTTTAGACCACAAGTTTCCTAAGTCTGTTCGGATTGAGCCGCATGAGACCATCAAAGAAATTCAGATTATCGAGGGGGATTCGGACAAATAGACTAAAATAGGAACTGAAATGAATTCCGAAGTGGAATTGAAATTGATAGCATGTCTCCGAAGGAACTCTAACATCTTTGCTTGGAGTATGGATGATCTTAGAGAGATAGACCCGAGGGTAGCAGTTCACCGTCTGAACATGGACCCTACGGTCAAACATATCCAGCAAAAGAGGAAGAATTTCGGCCCCGTAGAAGATGCCATTATATCTGCCGAAGTGGACAGATTGTTGAAAGTCGGACACATTGAGGAGTTCAGATATTCAGATTGGGTCTGCAATGTGGTCCTGGTTGAAAAATCCCCAGGAAAGTGGAGAATGTGTAATGACTTCACTCGACTCAACAAATTTTGTCCGAATGACCCATACCCTTTACCTCGGATCGATCAGCTGGTAGACTCTACATGCGGATGTGCCTTGTTAAGCTTCATGGATGCTTATCAAGGGTTCTACCAGATTCGGATGGCACAAGAAGATGTCCCGAAGACAGCTTTCTTCGCCGCCGGAGGAGTATATTGCTTCAAGGTAATGCCATTCGGACTCAAAAATGACGGGGCTATATATCAAAGACTCGTAAACAAGATGTTCAAAGAAGAGCTTGGGAAAACCATGGAAGTTTACGTAGATGATATGTTGGTTAAGAGCAAAACCGAAGAGAGCCACATTGAGCATTTGGAAAATTACTTTTCCATCCTTAGGAAATATGGGATGAGCCTAAATCCGGAGAAATGTACCTTCGGGGTTAAAGGAGGAAAATTCCTCGGATATATGGTCATAGAAAGAGGCATAAGTGCTAATCCAGAAAAGATCCGAGCCATACTCAACTTGCCTCAGCCCAAGAATGTCAACGAGGTGCAACAACTCATCGGAAGAGTTTTATCCCTTAGCAGATTTATCTCGAGATCAGCTGAGAAAAATTTACCATTTTTCAAGATCCTAAGAAAAGGAAACGGATTCGTCTGGACCAAGGAGTGTGAGGAAGCCTTCGAGAGCCTCAAGACTTATTTACTCTCACCTCCGCTCTTGTCCAAGCAAATTGATGGAGAACCCTTATACTTATACATGGCCGTGACAAATGAGGCTATGAGCTCCGTACTAGTTCGGATCCAAGAGAATGATCATTTGCCCGTATACTACTTAAGCAAAGCTCTTGCAGGGCCCGAACTCAGATATCTTCACATTGAGAAGATGGCCTATGCATTAATCCATACGGCCCGGAGACTCAAGCCTTACTTCAAATCACATCAAATCGTGGTCTTAACCAACGAGCCTCTCAAACAAGTGATGGGAAGACCAGATCGATAGGGTAAACTTTCAAAGTGGGCAATCAAACTAAGCGAGTATGATATCTCGTACAAGGCTCCATCAGCCAAGAAAGCCCAGGTACTAGCCGACTTCCTAGTCGAATTCCCGAAAGAAAACCACAAGGATCCGGAATCAACAAGTCTCGAACTCGTAGATCCAGAGATACTACCCGAAGCTCCTTTATCCGAATCATTGTTAATAGAGGAAGAGGAGCTAGACCATGAAAATGGTCTCTTCGGGGATCAGTGGATGTTCATTGTGGAAGATTTGGATATGGTGATGGAAGTTGCCCCATCCGAATCAATAGAGATCCAGATGAAAGAGAAAATAGTGGCATCCGAAAATACCATAGAAAAGCAGACACCAACCTGAATTTTACAAGTGGACGGATCATCCAATGGAAGACTCTGAGGGATAGGCATTCACCTTCGGAGCCCAGAAGGAGCCCAAATTGATTATGCTATTACATTAGATTTTCGGGTGACCAACAATGAAGCCGAGTACAAGGCCCTTCTTGTGGGTCTTCGGATGGCTAAAGCACTACATGTGAAGAAAATACGAGCTTACACAGATTCCCAGCTAGTTGAGTCTCAATATTCCGGAGCCTTTATCACTAAGGGTCCGAGTATGATCCTGTATCTCAAAAAACTAAGGAGGTTGCGTCAAAATTCGAGGAATTCTCTCTTGAGAAGTTTGATAGGTCATATAATGAGAAGGCAGACTCCCTCGCCAAAGTTGCTTCAGCATCCGGAGCCGTAAGAAGCATAATTCTCCTAACCCTTCGGACTTCGTCCCTACATGGTCAGGAAATCCCGGTATACCAACCAGACGAGGAGAGGACTTGGATGGCTGATATTCTGATTTACCTTCGGAATGGTACCTTACCATCGGATCCAACAGAAGCTCGGAGAGTCTAGTGCCGAGCATCCCGTTACTTTCTACTTGAGGATGAACTGTACAAAAGATCTTTCAACGGAACCTACTTGCGTTGCCTCGGACCCCAGGAGGCTCGGAAAATCCTGAAAGAAATACACAGTGGCAGTTGCAGAAGTCATTCCGGGGGGAGAACTTTGGCACAAAATATCATCCGGCAAGGTTACTATTGACCTACAATAGAAAAAGATTCGGCTAATTTCGCCCGAACCTACAGTGACTGCCAATTCTATGCCAACATTCCCCACGGACCAAGCAATCTGATGATTCCATCAATCATCTTGTGCCCATTTGATTAGTGGGGCATTGATATTGTGGGACACTTTCCCCGAGGAGCACAACAGAAGAAGTTTTTGATCGTAGCAGTCGAATACTTTACCAAGTGGGTGGAAGTCGAAGCAGTGGCTACCATAACGGAGACCCGAGTCCGAACCTTAATTTGGAAGAATATCATTTGTCGCTTCAGATTGCCAAGGATCCTCGTCTCGGACAATGGAGCTCAATTCACCGGGCAAAAACTTAAGGATTGGTGCAAGTCTTTAAAAATCGAACAACGCTTCACTTCGGTCGGATACCCCCAAGCCAATGGACAGGTGGAGTCCACTAACCGGACCATTGTGAAAATCTTGGAGAAAAGACTCAAACCTTTCCAAGGAAGTTGGGTCGACGATTTTGATGGCGTACTTTGGGCTCATCGAACCACTCCGAGGACTGCAACACGATAAACCCCTTTTTCCTTGGTATATGGTTCCGAGGTTATCATACCCTCCGAAGTCATTGTGGAAACCTAAAGAATCCAACAGTATCAACCCGAAGAGAACGCAGATGCTCGGGTATATGAGCTCGAGCTCCTAGAGGATAAGAGGAATTCCTCCATGGCTCACATCCTAAGGTATCAAGCCTCTATTGCTCGGACCTATAATAAAAATGTGTGCAAAAAGGACATCCTGACCGGAGACTTGGTCTTGAGAAGAGCTGATATTCTCAACCATGTCGGAAAACTCAAGCCCAATTGGGAAGTTCCGTACAAAGTCATCGGAGTTAGAAGCAATGGAAGCTTCGAAATGGAGGATCTCGAAGGTAGAGTGCTCAAGAGAACTTGGAATCTAAGAAATATGCAGAAGTTTTATGCTTAGTATGTTTTTCTTCGTTTCTATTTTGTCCGAAGATACTTGATAGTCTTTTTGACCCGACCGTTTGTAATTTTATTTCCGTCAAATCAATACAATGGCTATCTTTATTTTTAAAGAATTTTCTCACTCCCTCTCGAACGTATAGTTTCGAATGCAAGAGATTCGGTATGATATATTCTGAACTAAGAAATGATTGTAAGTCAGACATAATTCATGAACGTTCCGGTATATCATATTACTATCCGAACAAAATGATTCGAAGAAGTTAAAACAAGGATCATGCTTCACAGACAACAAAGGCAAATCCGAATATCCAAGCGGAACATGTAATTTATATTTCGAACCAACAAAAGTTGAAAATATTCGATAGTCATTCAAACGGGAGAATTCAAACAAGACAGCTGGTAAGCCGAAGCCTCATTTCCAGAAAATATTATCCGAAGTAAAAAACAGACGGAGAAAAATATTCAACGAGAAATAAAGGTGCAAGGAAAGATAAAAATTATCTTAAGGTCCGAAGACCATACAAAGTCCACGGAGCATACTTCACCTTCACGGTTTCTTCATTTCGAAGTCTGGGAACTTCCTTCTCCGCAACCTTCTTTGCCTTCTCGGTTTCATGCTTCTGCCTCATCAACTCGATATACTTCGGGGCCAGGTCCATCAAATCTAGATCCGGCTATCCAAGGATCGGACAGGGAAGAGTAAACCAATCCTCGTTGTGAGCAACATAATCATCAATAGGAACCAAGAGGTGCTGGAGCAGGACATCGGGCACGAAGTCCGGAAGGGGCCACCATGATTGAATTTCAGGTCCGGGGTTTCCGTGGCTACCAGTTCGGTGAACTCATCCTTCATCAGCTCGACATCATCAATGGGCTCTCCAGTGAAGCGAGTGCCATCCGCATTATTGTAAGCACTCAAGCCCTCAGGCTTCGGATCAAAGTTGCTCGGAAGCTTTTTCTTCAGCTTGAGTTGACCAATAACAGCCTTGAACTCCTACGCCCGAGCATCATCTGCCGAGCTCATCATAAAGAACTTGCAGGAGAGTGAGGACAAGAAGTCCCGGACATCCTTTACCCGAGCATTCTGAAGATTATCGAGCATTTGGTCCTTGAAGCTTCGGTACATCTCCAGGATGTCCGTAACACCTTTCTCC
This sequence comes from Plantago elongata, assembly GCA_036897095.1. Lineage (NCBI taxonomy): Eukaryota > Viridiplantae > Streptophyta > Magnoliopsida > Lamiales > Plantaginaceae > Plantago > Plantago elongata. Next base: position 21,697 of record JAYMSP010002661.1, read on the forward strand.
AAGACTTCACGATCAGTCCGAGCTTTGACCAAATCATGCGCTAATGCTTGGTGATTCTCGTCCGACTTGTGCAGATCCGAACACACATTCTGGTACTTCCTCTTGTAGTCTCGGTACTTCCCCTCCATCTCCTTGACGCTCGCTTCGGACTTCGACAACAGAGTGTCACAAAACAAGAATGAAGGTTGCTTTAAGTGTACAAGACTCGGATACTAACCTTCCGATTCACCTCAGCCAACTCGGCAATCCGTTCCACCTCGTTCATCGCCACCAATCTGGTCACCTCGGCCTCTAAGTCTTCATCCAAGTCGGAAACTATGACTATTTTGCCCTTCACCTTCTTAGCCGGAGCAAGTGATCCTCCGGACGCCATCTTAGACCCGGAGACGGCCTTAGAAGCGGAAGATCCAGATGGTTTAGGCAGCTTCTTTGCATCAGCCTCCTTTCAGGCCTTGATCTTCTTTTGCTTCACAGTAGGCATCCGAAGTTCTTCTTGTCCTTGTGCGACTTTCTTACGGTTCTGGTCCGAGAAAGCAGCAGGATTGATGGGATCCTCCACAGGGAAGGTAGTAGAGACCTTGATAGTTCGAGTACACAGCTGGTCGTCTTGTTGGTATATTAGGTCAGATAGTACTCTAAGCACACGCAGCGGAATTACAAAAAAATAAAATTAAAACTAACATGATAACATTAATTTAACGTGCTTGAATAAACTGAAATCTTACTTTGATAGCAATTCCAGTTTGTAGCTGTTAGCGTGCAACACGGGGTCAGCAGCTTCGAGATCCTCTCCAAGCAAATCATAATACTCGTGCGAATCCATACTATTTGAATCTCCTCAAACCTCGGTATCCACAGGAGTTCCTTTTACCAAGAAGAACGCTAGGATGTTCTCGTATTTGGATGTTATGAAGTGTAAGAAAAATCAATCAAATTATTCATCAATGGTTTTGTTACTTGTAAAATATTTTGTTTCCTTCACAAAAAAAAAAAACAGTGTGTATATTCTATTTCCCAAAAGTCATACACTATCCCTTATCTTTTTTGTTTTGCTTAAACTTAAGGGAAAACAAAGGGAAGAAGGTTGCTCAGGAAAATGACTACTTAACTACTGAGAAAGCAAGCACCATATGCAATCTTAATTGCATCATTAGTAGTGGGGGTTGTCCACATTCTCTCCTAATGGGCCAAGCCCAGTCCATCATCTCCAATGTTTCATTTCTTGGTCCAATTCATATAGTCCAAGCCCAGATTTATAAATTGGACCCTAATTCCAAATTAGTCCAACTATAACACTTCATTTTAATGGTTCAAGTCCAATTGAACTAA
>JAYMSP010002662.1:0-23021 GCA_036897095.1 Plantago elongata
GCTCTTCTATTTTTACCTCATTAGATGATACCTACAGTCTCTTTAACCCATAGTTATTAGCGTATTCTTGTTCTTGTATGAAGAGATGAATATGAAGACACCGCGACTTTTTACATCCATTTCATGGGAATCATTTTCGCATTTATATTGATGAATTCTATGCTTATGCTTATAATGTTGAGTGGTGTCCCAATGCACCTTCAAGAATCGTGCTTCTAACTTTCAGCCTGCCTGTGACGAATCTTTTCTTACTGTACTTGAAATCTCATAGGCGTAAATGTAAGTATACACTCCAGAAATTTCTTGTTCACATAAAGGATGAACAAATACTGAATGTAGTTAGTAAACTAAAGATTAATAATGTTATGAGAGTTGATACATTACAATACCAGACAAATGGAGGTAATCTACAAATTATTCAACTAGTACTAGAACTCATATTTATGTTCTTGAGACTCTGCTAATTTACCAGCCTAAGCTAACAGCCAGAAGTTCTTGTGCCATCTGGTGCTGATAAGGTAACCACTGACTCCTTTGCTCTGTTTAGTCACTCCTATGGTCAGGCAATCCAAATTGTTGATGCACTGCTCTACAAACTCCTCTGAGCTGCTCTTCAAACACAAGCTGAAAAACCAGAAGAAAAGGCACTTAACGCATATTCAAATCTTCGATAGTCAGTACTCAGTCACATTTAGCCTCTATCTGATGATGATCCCAGGAAGTTTTTATAGAAGTAACACAAGTTTAAGCTGTTTAACAGTGTTATACATATCCCTCGGAGAAAGATTATCTTTAATGGATTCACATCCAGTTATGCATATGTGGATAAATTCTAACCACGAGATTTATGAAATGATCATAGACGACGTCAATTTAACATTCATTTACACGCACACACCACCAATGTGATTGCATCCAGTAGTAAATTATGCAGAAGAGATAGAGGAACTGACCAATTTAGTAATGAGGAAGCCTTCTTTTGACCCAAGACAAGAACAGAGACCTCAAGCTTCTTGACTTGGCTCACCACTGTAGCCATTTTTGGCCCTTGAATTACTAATGCTTCTACTTCAACCTGAATATCAATAAATTCCAAACCAACCAAATTAGATAAAGAAAAACTAATCACATGTATCTTAATTGTACCATTGTACCACATGCTGGATAATGTAAACAAATGTAGATTTTTTACCCAAAACAAACATTTAGATGGGCTAAAATCTCTAATCTGGCTTAATGAGTTGTTACACATCTCTGTTTCCACTTGAACACAAATGGAAAAAAGAAGACAAAAGGGCTAAAGGGTCTGAAAAATTCTATTTCTCTTTATTAGTATTATCATCATTATACTGATACGAACAATTTTCTATTTTTGACCTTATTGGAAAATGAAATCTGAAAACAAAGTTCCAATCTTTTTCATCTCTTTCCACAGCATCTCCAACTACAATGCTAAACTCCAAACTCCATTCAAATGAGCATAATAAAGTTTTAATCTTTACAATATTGACTACATAAATGCACATTGAATATCAAGCACCAACAGATCCCATTTCCCAACAAAATCAGATCAAACCAAGAACCAAACTTCAATCTTCAAATCTCTAACAAAAAGACACAAACTTCGCAAGAAAAACTACCTCAGGTTTACAGGCCTTGCAAAGAGATCCAAGAGAAGTAGCAAGAGCAGTGTTGTCTGAGGCTTGACAAGAGGAACTGACAATGTGCAGAAGTGTAAGAATATCACCCTTGTTAGCAACATGAGTCAAAGCCCACATCATAGCATGTTTGGAATGTGAAGAGTTGTCCACAACAACCATGACTCTCTTCTTGACCACAAACATTTCATTGCAACCATTCTTGTTGTTGTACATGTTTTGCAAGCCTTCCATTTCCTTCAGGCTTGCACCAGTAGCAGTAGCCCACCTCTTGGATGAGGATTTCATTTGTCTGAGGAATGAATCTGGATTTGGCATTGAAGAATCTTTCTTCTTCTCTTCTTGGGTTTTAATGGTGCACCACTTGCAAGTGTAGGTGTGTGTGAATGAATGGTAATGGAGTATGGGTGGTTCAATGTAGTATATTTATTGTGGCATGAATCATGAATTAGGCCTGTGACTTGTGAGGAGGTGGTGATTTATTGGGGTGAAAGTGACAAAAGTAAATAGATTGGGTGATGAGAAGTTAGATGTGCTCATGTGATAGCAAAGCTAGGAGCCTAGGACTTTGTATATCGTGTAGATATTCTCGACTTTCGTCTTATACTTTCTTTTGTATCGGTTTCGATCATAATTATATACGAATTCGAACTACATGTAAGAAAAATAGTGAATGTAATAATAGGAGTATGAGATGGTAATAAATTAAAAAATAGATGAGGATTTATATGAACTGAATAAAACTAAATTGAACTGAAATTTAATATATAAAATGTAACTAAACAGAGCTGAACTGAATATAACTGAATGATTTTTCAGTTAAAGAGAACAAAGCTAAAATAAATCGTGAGAGTTCTGCAATATTGTATATTAATTATCCGGTGGTGTGGGTAAATTGTAGATTTTTGTGTATTTGTAAAAATTATTTATTATAGTAATTGTGCGGCTAAATTTTTTTTGTGTGAGACTCTCAGGAGATGTTATTTAATAAATTAGGATAAACATTAAATAAATTAGAAAAAATATTATATTTATTTTATTTACAATGGTATTCTTCCTGACGCATCTACTACTCACGAATAGTGGAGGATCCACATGTAATTCACACGGTTCCACTGTTTGTGAGTAGTAGACGTACCGTGTGGATGGCCGGTTTCAAATAAATCATTATTTATTATTTAACTTTTTCATTTTATATTAAAATTTGTGTTCGGACCAAAGGCGATTGAGTTCGGAATGGGATTTTAACGAGAAAACCTTTGAAAAGAAAATTTAAGCGGTTTAACATCGATGGTCTTTTGGTTTTGACCAGTGGGTCACGGATGGTCTTGTGGTTGAGTGATTGATCGATCTGATTAGATTCTTGTTCTTGTTTCTTACTACTACCATCTTTTACTTTTTACCTTTTTACAGTGATCATGATCGTTTTCAGAGTCCACATCACTGTCACAAATCTTTTCTCCTTTCATTCATCATTGCACCCTACCCTCTTCTACCCCACTCTCTATCTATCTTATCTCATAGGTAGTTTACTGTTTCATCATATGTACAGTACTTCACCATACTACGCTGTTTACACATTAATCTAAGGGATAATTAATTAATAATGTTGTGTTATCAACTAAAAAAATCAATTCAATTCGATTTAATTATAATTTGTACTTAATTCAATTTAATTCATTTTAGATCAGTTTAGTTCTGTAAATTTCATTTTAAGAGAACACATTCTCAGTACTATTGCATAGTATATGAAATTATGAATGAGCAGTTGTATTCCATGAACGTGTATTTAAGTTTCACACATGGTAAAGTAATTGCACTCTTGACAATTTTGGCAATTCTATACTAGTACCTTTCACTTGATTCTTGCACCAATTCTTTGTTTTTTTGGTGTTTCAATTTGATTCACTGAGGTAGCTGCTGCATGCTGCAATATTTGAATGATGTAGCATGATAGCATCATTCAATTTTGGCTTCTTTATTGTATTGTATGATGACATACTAGTACACTGGTACCATGTACTCTACTCGATTTTAGTGTGTGTATATGGTGTCATACATTATTTTAGTAACATATTCAAGAAGTACCCTCTTATTATAAGGTGCAATTGTACATGTCCTCCCATAAACATATTCAAGAACTGGGACGGATGGAGGGCAACCGTGCAATAATATCATTTTAGTTGGATGATGTGCAATATTCATGATTGAATCATGCAATTAACTTTAAAAGATGACATTGCACTATAATCATCAAATTACGCCTTTGATATTTTCATTACGTTAGATTGTTCTTTACCGCATAAATGTTTTGTTTAATAAAATTAGTTGAAAAGTTAGTTGGTAGCTGCAAAATGTAGATTTTTTTCTAACAAGCTAACTTGATTAGCTTCTCAAATCAGTTAACTTTTCAGCTAGCTTGTTTAAAAAGCTACGCGTTCACGTAACGAGCTTTTTATCAAAAAAAATTCATAGAGTTGAAAAACGAGAAACTAAACCGAGCATTTCTAAGAGGTAGGAAATGCATGTGCACTATGCAGCCCATTCTGATTGAACAATTTACCTATTTTATTAGGGGCTAATTTGCTGTGTTTTGAAAGATAAGGTGTACAATTGCGAATCAATCCTACCCCTCCCTCTTATTGGTGGGCTTGAATGAAATTTACCCTTGAGATTAAAATGAAAAAAGGAAAAAGAAACTGAAAAGGAAAGAAATGGAGAAAATTTTGGAAGGGAGTGACAGGAATGGGCCTCTCGTGAATTGGTCCTTTTGGAGTTTTGATGTCAGATAGAAAGAAGCCGTACATCAAATTATTGCTTACCCAATACTACTGTTCGCGTGGTGATCTTAATCGAACTCGTCTCGTTAACAAAATAAATTGTGTTTTAAGTACGAATTTGAGCCGAGATAAGGAACATGAAGTAGTACACTTTTGTTTAAGATAGAGTGAAATTAAGCTATAAAAGAGCTGACTTTTGGCATTGTGGTGTGTGGAATTGGAGTTTCCTTGTTTGTTTGTTCCTCTGTTTGTTTTTCCAGTCCAATCTATGCATAATAACAAATCTTAAAATTCCATTTATTAATTTACTCTGCTCAAGAACTCACTGCCATGTTTGAGGAATAGTCAGTTTCATTTGTCCTCGGAAATGCCATCATTTTAGTTCTGTTAGCACCTAACAACATTATACAAATACCGATTTGAAATTTTATTAACGTTATTTGGAAGATAAAGACGAATTAGTGTTCAGCAATACCTACATCGCATCTCGTGAACAGCATTATTCTATACACGATTTACACTAACATCTGTACTTTTTACTGCATCTCCACACAAGTTACATGAATATTGTCTTTTATTACTACTTAGTTGTTGAGTTTTAAGATGCTACTCGTATTTGATTGATAAATGGATTGCAGCATAAACTGATTTGACTATAGGTCAAGAGTCGATGATCAAGCCACCGAATCCACAATCTCAGTATGGTTCGAACTTGAATCCACTTACATAGGGTCAGAGTGGATGATCAAGCCTCCGAAGTCCGAACCCTTGAGGTTGAGATGATGCTCTTACATGACAACCACACTATGACTCAAACTCTAACCCCCGGCACACGAGCACACATAAAGCTTATGTGTCAAACAAGTAGATAGCATCCCGAATTTCCCAAAATACTTATATAGTCTGTTCGTCCGCATTATATAATACAAGGTTTTAAGGCGAACTTTAACAACCCTGACAGGTTTATACAACATCATGAAAAATCATTACTCCGTCTGTCAATTTGATCAGAAACTGTGCTTATAAGTATTCTCTGTTCATTAGTTCAATATCGTTCGTAAGAGCAATAGTGTTTGTAAGAGTAGTGAAAAGTGAATTCAGAAGAAACAGCGATTATTGATTTCTGTGAGGGAAATAATAAAAGACCTGTTTAACAGTACAGCCTTCTCTATAAGACTATAATTACAATGAAGAAAGCAAATGCAGTTTTCTCCATAACCTCTCTAGTCTCTATCAGGTGATGAAAAATCTGCCATTAAATAAGAACGCAGAAGCCTAATAATCAATATGGCAGAAGCTCTACATGCAGTCAGTGTGTCATTAAGTTAGTGTTCTCTGCTCTCTCCGGGATTTCTTCCTCGAACAAAAGCTCGTTCGAAAGAAAGGGAATCGAAGTTGGCACATTTTAACTGTCACGTCTGTGTTAGAATTTTCTTGATTCAGGAATTTTACCTGTGCATCTTTCAGTCTCCAAGTGAAGAAATTCTTTTGTAGCTATTGGATTCCCCAAGCAATGAGATTTCTTCAGGTGACATTGCTAAAGAACCAGAACTCAAATAATGCTGTGCAACACGTCCTCTGCTAAATCAGAACATTATTAGTACATTCACGAGTAAAACGTATAAAACACTCTTGTCTTGTAGATAACTTTAATTGCTTTGAAAAAAAGTTATGCTACATAATGCATGGTTTTTTGGTAGAGACGGTAAACTTTAAATTAACAGCACATACTGTCTTCGACTTCTTTTCCCAATGCAATCAGATACACGGGACTGACGGGAGGCTTCAAATCTTGAAATCTGGCTTAATGTGGACATGTACTCGTGATATGCATAACCCTTAGCGGCAAGGTATGACCGCGAAGGAACTATAGACTGAAGTATGCTACAAAATGAATCTGTGTCACTGCATTTAAAAGAAAGAAACTGAATTAGTTCAACTAGTGTAGCTTCATCAAAATATTAATTGCTCTCAGCAAATGAAACTTAGAAAGCCATATCATTACTCACAAGAGAGGGCAACATGTCTAGATAGGAATAAAATTTAGGAAATAATTATACTAATATACACTGATATACGTGAGCCTGGTCACAAGAAGGGGGGAAAAACTTTTAAGAAAACCTAAAAACTTGCATCGACCACGACAAAGTGAGTAAATACAATATTTTAAGGAAAGCATATGCAGATTTATGTTAACAGTGAGGGCAGATTGCATATGGTTACATGTTAACTTTCAAGACTTATTTTTGTGTGTGATTACTGTTAGGGGTTTTATATGTTTTTTTCCCAAAATTTTATTACCTGGTTAGGATATTTGACTTTTCAGGTGCTCCTACATCCATGTGACAAACATTGCCTTGGTCGTGACTCGCCAGCTTTCCCAGTGCAATTGAGCTTGATGAGTTCGATAACATTTCTGAAGCCAAATCCAATCTGTTTGTAGAACCCATGATTGATCCTAATGAAGTGATTTCCTTCGCATATAAGCAAGTGCCATGTTGAGCAAGAACTGATGAAATCTCCAATTGATTGTCATAAAACGAATATGAATGCACTTTCTCACTGGGAATCAATGATGATCTCCATGAATCCTGCATAAAAATCATATTCATTTATGTACTTTAAAACAGAAAACAGAATTAAAAAAAAAAAAATTGGATCACACTTACAGAAATCACAGTTTGACAGTCTTTGAGCATAAGATCAGCTTCTGAAATTAGGTTGGTCATTCCATGAGCTAATTTTAAAAGTTGGGAGGCAGTTTTCTCTCCTTCGGTGACATGCTTACTTAAATCCCTGCATGGATCATGCAGCCTATTCCATGCTTCTTGAACATAATCAATCTCCTTCTCAGCTTCACAGTTGCTCAAAGATTTCAACCTCCTGAAGTTCACTCGACTACATTCGTCCAATATTCGGCACCTGTTTAGAACTGAAACATCTGCTGCAGATTTTGAAATGGAGTCCCCTACCTCCTCTTGAAACATGTGAGCTGCATTAGCACTAGAATTACTTGCTAGTATTTCTTGTTCATCATGCAAATTATTTAAAAACCCGTTGAACTGGGAAGTAGCAGCAGCGGGTTCTGGAGTAGGTAATGGATCTTGGTTTGGAATGATAAATTTAGCTTCTGCACCGGCAAAATGACCATAGGACACCGATGCAGAATGTAAATTTGATTCATTGAAAAACTCAGTCTCAGGAACGAATGATGATTCTGGCACAAAGGACATGTCAGGTGATCTGCAGACATCAATTACATGAAAACTCTCTTCTTGAGTTTCCATGTAGATTCCGCCAGTTGGATGGTGAGATACTCCATCATTTAAGCAAATGGAGCTAGCAAAGCATTTCATCTCTTCAAGTTCAACATTAATATCTAATAATCCATCAGAAACTATGGTACTGCAACCTAAGAATTCATCATCAGAATCAGAGAGAACTGCATTGATCTTTCTCCTATTTTTCCGAGCAAAAGTAACTGGGGAGCCAGAAAGCTCGTACTCATCCTGAAACTCAGCACATCCAACAGCTTCATCCTGAGATGAATGGTGCAGATTCAACATTGCCTCCTTTTTTGCCTCAAAAGGATCATATAAACCATCAGAAGTGTGGATATTTTCAGCTCTGCAGTTAATTGGGTCCGCACCTTGATGTGTGACAAACGAGCCATGTGTTGCGTCCACCAGATGCAAGGACTCAACAACCTCCATATCCACAAGTTCAGACAGCTTTGAATGATATGCCCAGGGGATTAGTTTTGGTAATATATGATGCCCAGCATCAAGATCAAATGGAACTGGACTATACGTTAGGTGCCTTCCATAACCTGACAATCCATGAATTCAATTTTAAAATGAATTATCATACGGCAAGATGAGTTGCACGAATGAAGTAGAAATGAAATCAAGTTTATCCATCCACCATTCCATCCTCACAGAATTTGAATGTACTAAAAGTCTAAAAGAAACTAAACAATCATATCAGGTAATTTAAGTATATCCTTTTATTTTCTTTTTGTGAGTGGGTTTTCTAGGAAAGGGACTTGGTGTTTGCATGGTCGTAAAGAAAAATCAATTACATGAGATATGGCATCAAGGCTGAAACCAAAGATTTCCATCGAAAAGATGTGTCAGGCTCGTAAGAAGATATATATAAAAGAGGTTTAACAGCACTTATTTTTCTTTAGCAGTGTACAAAATTTCAACGTTCTACAACTCAAGGTCATTGAAACAGTATATGCTGCAGGAAACAAATAGCATCTAGTTGAATGTAATATACCTGGACCAAGAGTCAGACTCTGGAACCAGAACTGGAGAAGCATGATGGTTTTACGAATGTCTCCTTGACAGTAGTCAACAAATCGCTCTATCAAACAAGATTTGAGTTTAATGTTCTCCGCTGCACAAATCTGCGAGGGCATTATGATATTTTCCTTGAATGGAAAGTTACTAAATGGGAATTGCAGGAAAGTGCATCAAGAACTCATACCACGTAGAGAAGTTGAAGCAGTTCCTCCTTTGATGGTAAGGTGAAATTCAACTCTGATCTCTCCAGATTCTTAGGGAGAACAGGATTGTCACCTAGAGAATTATTAAGAAAAATATTAGTTGGCAACCAGGAAGATTGTTAAATGAAAAGCAATGACCAAAATAACCAATTCAACTTCTTACTATTGCTAGTCAGTATCATGGGCCTTTTTGCAGTCTCTGCTAGTTGCTGTATAGCAGTAAGAAACCCTTGATCTTCACAGAGAATAATATCAACATCCTCAAAAAGAATTAAAGTTTTAATCTCATTTCGGTAGTTAGAAGCTCCATTCTCTCCAGAGACCAATGTCTTCTGGCACGCTGTAGCACCTCGAGGATCATTTTCATCTGATAAGCCTATCAGTTCTATTACTTCATCGTCGGGGCATTGTGTCCTAGTTTTTACAACTGTAAAATACTCTGGCACCGCTTTCTTGTCTGAAGATGGGGTAGTTTCTACTACACTGAAATAAAAAATAAAAAAGTAAACTGTTTAAGATACAGTAGTGGCTTATTTGCAGCATCAAAATTATGAAAGTATTCAAGATTAAAGACATGAAATGGCCATAAACGTCTAAATGTATCATTTACTAATGTCAAGATTTTTCCCCAACACTACAGATGTGAAGTACAGATGTCATTCATTTTGCCAAAAAAAAAAAAAAAAAAGGAAGTGCTTGCTTTTGGTAGCAGTGTAGTTTTAATGCAAAGCCAAAAATTATTGTAAACAGACCGTTGATTCCAATGAGACTCCACAGCCTCTCGAAACTTTTGCTTTATAAGAGCTCCACTTCGCCAGTCGGACGCATTTATCTACAAAAAATAGCATAATGAACATACTATAAAACCGGAGTTGACTGGCCACAAAGTTTACAAATGAATAAATGAAACCCAAACTGGCCAGATAAGGTCACCACAGGAAATGGCCAACTATGTTAGCATCCTGGCTGGGTTATTGGGTCAACCTCCAACTGGCCTTATTTGTTTGGGTATGTGCTGTAAGCAAATTAGTTTATACATTTATGAATTTGGCTGGTGCAGTGTCATAGATTTATCCAACTTCAGTTCTCGTCCTTTAGATGGGAACATATTGTCGCGAACTAGCCTTCCATCACCCATTGATTATGAATCAAAATATAGTTGGCCAGTATCAAGTTCTAAGGATTACAGTGAACACTTCAGCAAAAACAGTACCTCAATTATCTGAAACCCCTGATCTCTGGCACAAGCATAGATGGCAGCTGATTTCCCACACTGCGACGTAAAGCAAACTCTGTCAGTTACAAACGTACAATTCTACGAAAAACTGCAATTTCATTTCAGTTTGAACTAATAAAGGAAATTAGATCCGATACTACAAATTTGGCAATATGAGAATGAAGAATATCCTTGGGCAAGATAAGTTATACTGCCAAAACCACTCGAGTGTCAGATATATAATTGAATATTTTATGCACCCTTCACAGGCTTTCTTTTCCAGGTGGATAACTCAACTCTAGAAAATAAAAAAAATCAAAACACACAATCTCTTCTAACAAGAAACCCATTAAGATCATGTTCCGTATGTACCCCAATTGGCCCAGTAACTAGGAGGACATTCTTCAAACTGTTGTCACCATCTACCATATCGGAATCAGAGTCGCTTTGTTGATAGTCTGAATCATAACCTTGTGCCAAATACACTTCATCGGAACTAATGTTTCTACTTGCCCGAGAACCCCTTTGATGCCAAAGGTTAAGCCATTCACTCAAATGCTTCACTGATTCACTATTACCGCATATCTGCCCATAAAATTAAAGATGAAGTTAATAAATGTGAGAAAATGATGCAAGCATGGGAGAAAAATAATGAAGTGAAAGAGAAAGCTTTCAGTTTTAAGCAAATGCACTCAAGATCTATCCCACAGGATACAGGAGCAATTTAACAAAAGCATGAAAAGTAAGACATCGATTCCCAGCTTTCACCAGAAAGGAACTATCTTAAAACCCTTGTGGGGCTTTTAAACTCACATCATATAGACTATTCCTCGATACCCAAGTAGATAAAAAAACAAAAGTTCCGCCAAAAAATAGGACACATAAGCCCGGACAGTGTATACAAATCTCCTTTGAGCAATAATAAGGAATAATGTAATAAAAAAATTGGAAATGCTGAGCAAAATCAGAGGCAGAAAGCAGTAGCCAGATAGATATACACAAACCCATTGACTGCTAGGTTAGGCATTAATCTCCATAAGTGCCATGATTTCACAGCTAACATAATGTCCAAGGGATTAAAATAGCATGCAGCATAGGGATACTACTATATCTGTTTCAGATACTTCACCTGGTTACCACTCTGGGGCTGGTATTTGTCTGTCCATAGGCAATTTCCAGGAGTACTCTGAGAAGTATGATAGGTCGATGTAATCCTGTTTAAAAAACACAGTTGAGGTGATTAAAAAACAAAACAAAAAGATGAAGATAAGAAATACACCAAATACTGAAGCTGTTGGGAAAGCAGTTATACTTAAAGAGAATGTGATGGACAAATATATTTGGTTGTAAAAGCAACTTGAACTTTGGGCAAGACCGCCAACAATAAATTCCACAAAAAAAAACACATACGATAATGCAAATGGAAATTTGAAGTGTTCGGCAGGTAATGAACTCATTATGCATACTCTACACCTATGAATTGCAAGAGTACAGTTGATTTGGCTGAGAAAAAAAAAACAATTCACATGATTCAGTCATTCTGTAGAGAGCCATTTAAACCGAAGTTAGTAGCATGCATGAAAAAAAGTAAGCCTTATGTGCATAAACAATAGTACATAGTAATAACTAATAACTAAAGAAGAAAGTTGGTGACTTCAAATAAGAATGCACTTTAATTATTCCATATGTGAGTGACTGGGATAACATTAATATTTAAGAGTAATCTCTCTCTCTAAGACTTTTACAATAATCTGCAAAGCTTCCATCACAGGCACAATGTCATTTCATGCCATTTTACCTTTCCTGAAGAAGTTTCTCCTGGAGCTCAGAACTCAAGTTTTCGGAAGTCCGAACAACTGGTTTATGGTCCTGCCAATTTTAAAGGTCAGCTTCTATTTTTCGTGTGAAAAGAGATTGTATTGTATACCTACCACTTCTATTAAGGAACTTTTATAAATTGAGAAGAGAACAGTAAAACAGATGCTTCAAGCAGAGGTTTAAAAACCTGAAATGGAAAGTTAAATGCGTCAAGAGATAAAGTACCAGCAACATTAAATCATCTGTTGTTCCAAGAATATCATTTGGCAGCCTGTTTAGTTCTTTCTCTTCATCCCATTTTTCAGTTTTATCAGCCAATGGCAAGGATGATGAACAGTGTGAACTGTCTGATTGATCAGGGAGCCTGTCAGAGACCTGTGTCTTTGGTGTGGAGTTTTGGTATAGTGAACTCCTATTGATATGTGAGGCGGCATTAAAACCATCAAAATTCATGGTGGCAACCGATTTCTCATTAACTGGTGGCGAGCATCCATATTCAGGACGGTCCATGGTCCTTCTTTCAGAGAATACCCAATCACCCCACTCAAGGGGCACATGATCAACCTGCGTATTCAGGTTTTCAAATATTACAGCTGCAATATAAATAACTCTTTACACAATACGTGTATGGGGGAAAAAAAAAAGGATAAAGTTACATCTACCAGGTCTGGTCTTGAAGATAGGAGAAATAAACAATTAGGAGCATACCTCAACATTTCCCAGTACGTGGATAGGGTTGAACATTATGCCCTTCTCCTTCCTCTCAGAAGATGACAGATTGTATTCCTGACTGCTTGAACCTTGATTTGCTTTTCCTCCTTTGATTGATGTGAAAAAAGGATGAATTTGTTTTCCAGAGTACATGCGTGAATTTTCCTAATATAAACAGGAAGTAATAAGACCACAGAATATGGCAGGATAATGAAGACTTCATTGTAATTTTGATATGTTTATAAGTTTAAAAAAAAAACAAAACAAGCAATCAACAACACCTCAGCTTTCTGTTTCGCCTCCAATCTTAGATCAGGAATCGTTTGTGGTGGCTGATATTCCATGTTAAGATCAAATGGAATATGACCAGAGCAAAGTGCTTTTGCTCCACTTTTCGTCTTTTTGTTTGGAGTCGAAGTCCTCTCCTTCCTCGGAGTTGAAGTCCTCTCCTTCCTTGGAGTTGAGTTATTTGACTTATTTCTCCGGTTTGGCTTTCTTGGAGTAGTTCCTTCATCTAATTAATAAACCAGTTACAAGCGATCCTCTCAGTAGTAGAAAGAAACATCATAAACAATTATAAACATCATAAGTGTTAGATGCCTCACAAATAATATATTGCAGCATTGCCACAAATAGCTGGAGGGAGAACGTAGTAGGAAAATAGAGTAACACATTTTATTAATAAATTGCTGATGCTTAAGACACCATTCATATTTGATACAGGAGGAAGAAACTAAAGTGACACGGACCTAACGTGATGCACTTTACCAACCATATATCCACATAACTAATCTTCAATAAGTTCTATTAAGTCACGATATAGAAACAAAAACATCCCAGGTGGATATTCCAAATACAGAGTATCTGGCATCTGCTTCGTGAGCTCGATATATGCTAATTTGTAGGAGTAACCTATAGGAGGAGGAGGACTAATTTGAATTCAGTATAGTTCCTGCAATAAGTTGTGGAACTAAAATATAGAAAAATCACCCCTAATTCGCGTTCATTATAGTTCCTACTTTTTAGCAATAAAACAGTCTAGGTGTAAGAACCTTAGAGAAGACTACAACCTTTCATTTTCCATCATGAGAGGAGCCACTGAATTAATCAATTTTCCGAAATAGATTAGCACTGGATATAACAATCACAACTAATTCTACCATCCTTTTTTAATAACGTAATCTTTTTATCTTGCCCATCCCAGTAATGATATCAATGGACTTCATCGATAAACAGCAACGTGAATGTGCCAGGGAAACAGATAACATACTAGCAGCAGAGATTGGCGGTGAACAGATATCATCAGTTCGTTCGGGTGAATCAATTAATATCAGATCATTCCTTTTCTGCTGTCGCTTTTCAGACACCTTTGTAAAGAAATCCGACTCTAAAAATAATACGAGAACGAAATCATGTCATGCACGAATACAATACAGAACCTTAACCAAAGCGAACCAGCACAGCTCACAGGACCATAATAACTTCAATATAGCGTATTCACTTACTGGCGATAATAACTGGTGATTCTCCCTCACCTGGTTGCTTTTCCGAAATTTCTCGTTCCATAGCCTGTTTTCGCACCAAGCATACAATGAGTATTATGCCCGATCCATTCGACGATAAAATTGGACTAAAAACAATGCAAACCTTCTTTGAAGGAGCTGCTGGAGACTTCTTCTTGGGATTGACCTTTTTCTTAGTTTCTCTCCGTTTTTTAGCACTTCCACCGTCATCCACCTCTTCCTCCGGCACCTCTTCTTCCTTGCCGGTTTCTTTCGCCGGAGGGTCTCGGTGAGGAAAGAGCGTCGATTGGATCAATCTACGGTTGACGCTGGTCCCTTCCATAGCTCAATTAGGGTTTACGATCGATTGTTTCTTCAATTGTGACCAGATGAGTGGATTTGTGATTTGGGG
This sequence comes from Plantago elongata, assembly GCA_036897095.1. Lineage (NCBI taxonomy): Eukaryota > Viridiplantae > Streptophyta > Magnoliopsida > Lamiales > Plantaginaceae > Plantago > Plantago elongata. The sequence goes on from JAYMSP010002662.1 coordinate 14,608, forward strand.
AAAAACCAGTGAGGGTTTAGCTCAAGCTCTTTTTGCTTCTTTTTCTTTTTACAGGAAAAGGTAAATTGGTATTTCTAGTCTAGGGGTTTGGTGACTGGCTGAGCTGGTTGCCGGTTGTTTTTCTGTTTGGATTTTCCCGCGAGGAATTGGTTTTTGCGCCTTTTTTGCTACTTGTTTTTCGTTTTTCCCGCGCACTTTGGTTTGGTAGTTAGATTATGATAATACCTACGTGTTATGATTGTTCTTTCTTGTACAGATTGGCCAATTACTTAGTACTCACACTGGTTTAGATTAAGTTTATTACTTATGTGGACACCATACTTATCGTTTGTATTATATTACCGTCCGATTATTTAAAATTAATGTATAAATACGAGAACAATCAAGAAGATAGTAATGAATAAAATGAGAGCAATAATACATTAGCAATACAAAATTCAAATACATTAGCAAATGATAAAATTCAAATGTATATTTAACACGGTATTACTTCACATAACACATCTAGACATGAAAACTAATAATTGAGGAGCATAAGTGATAAGAGGGGCATGGGAGATGGCGGCTTGTGGAGGAGGAGTGAAGTGATCATATGTTGTGAATTACAAGTTGAGTGAAGTGGAGGAGATTAAGAGACTATGATAACCAATAGTCGGGAATGAAGGAATAAAATATGGGTGTACTGTAGAGCTAAAAGATCATAAACATGAGAGGATTCATGCCAACTGATGCATAACAATGATAGACTGTCTCCTTAAATGACACATAAAATTACATACTGTCAACGTCGTGGACAACTTGATTGAAACTGAGAGGTTAATAAGTAGGTAACGACCCGACCGCTAACCGATCAAGCACTGACCTTTTAGACGGTGCGGTTACTCACTGGCAGCTTTCGGGTGATATGTTGGCCTCACTGTACCAACACAAGTCATTTCTCACGTGCACTTTGACCTCACTCGTGCGCGCACCATGAACTTCCCAGTTTGTCACCCATCATATAATTACTCCAGAGCAAGCACGCTTAACTATGTAGTTCTTCAAGGTGGATTTCCGAAGAGAAATGTGCACCTTATTGATATAGGTAACATTCTTAATCCCTTTAAACTCTATGAATCTGACTTGAAATTATGGAGTGTTACAAAGTAGGTCGTAGAATCAAGAGTTTGGCCCTAGGGAGAGTGATTGGAGAACATGGAAGCCATAGTAGAGTATCATAAATGCTAAGTATCTCACTGATACTTACATGACAACAAAGAAAAGAAAAGATGACATCATGAACATATAAACGTACACACATTTATAAAGTGCTGGTAAAATATTGTTCAATAAACCACCCCACGCATAAAGATTAGCATTGATTACTGTAGTCGTACACATAGCATGTCATTAAATATATTAACTTAAGTAGGGACAAACATTAAAATGTAATAAACCATAAACACGACATTGTATATTTATAAACAAATGTAAAAGTAATATGTTAATATTATTTCAGGACAGATGAAGTATTAGTACAAATTAATCCGTCGTATGAGATGGAAACATGAAAGCCAATAAAATTAAATGTAAAATCTATACGGTGATCGGTGTAGATGAAGTATAATGATCGCGTCGTAACTTTAGCCATCTGGACTGGACAGTGTAAAATTGGTGGTCTGGGCTTGGGCCCATAGACAGAAAAGAAATGGATGGGGCTCGGAATGATAAAGCCGGGTTGTGTGAGCATCGTAGGCAATGGCCCACCTTGTCATGTCTCTCAAGTTATACTTGTCCGATGCCCCAAAAAAAGCAACAAAATAGAGTAGTGAACTATTGTAGTGGAATGCACCAGTCAAAAGTCACAACAATACATACCAGTCACTTTAAAAAACAACAAAAGACCAAATTGCTAGAATAACCATATCACCCTTGGTAGCTAACGGCCATAGACAAGCTGCAACCCATAATCCCACCATGAAATTTGTTCCTCCAAAGTTTGTATTTTCCACTCGGTTCATATTTGAGTTTTCTCAGCTCTAGTGTCCGTTGTGCTATTTTAATGTTCATTTCTCCCCGTGAGGGCAAGTTAATCCCTAAAAACTCATCTTTTAATTCGGAGTGCATGTTGCAACTCACCTGCATAAAGTCGGAATTATTAATTCGAAAATTTAAAATTTTAAATTAACTCCAGCTGGATTATTATTCATCAACTCCGTATCTCACCTCACGTTGAGTTTTGAATCGAATTACAAACGCTCGGAAATCGTCCGAGGAGGGCAAACTGGTCAATTCACAAGGAGTGCCAGCTAGGCCCAAAAATCGAGAAGAGAAATCTGACTCATGTCTGAGATTTAAAAACACTTTCTTTTTCTCTCCCACTTGTCCTTTGCCTCCTTTCAAAACACAGAGCAACACTCTTCCTTTTCCACCACCTGAACCACCTGCAAAACCCTAAACCCACCATCAAAATCCAATCTTTCCCCTCCCCCCACCTCCCACCGTGAAATGCCACCGACCCACCTCCTCCACCTCACTCTCCTCCTCACCCTCACCGGCGCGTACCTCCCACGCGCCACTCCTAAATCCACAATCGAGCCCTGCTCCACTTCTACCACCTGCTCCTCCCTCGTCGGCTACACTCTCTACACTCCCCTTAAGGTCTCCGAGCTCTCCTCCCTCTTCTCCGTCGACCCAATTTCCCTCCTCTTAACCAACTCCATCTCAATTGACTCACCAGACGTCGAAAACCACATTCTCCCGTCCCAGCTCTTCGTCAAAATCCCTATTTCCTGCTCCTGTGTCGACGGAATTCGAAAGTCCACCTCTGTCTCCTACCGCACCCGCCCCTCCGACACGCTCGCCGCCATATCGGCTGCCGTGTACGGCGGACTGGTGTCGGCGGACCAGATTAAGGACGCGAACCCCAATGCCGACCTTTCGGACCCCTCGGTTATCGGGGTCGGGACGAGGCTGAGTATCCCATTGCCGTGCACTTGTTTTAATAATTCCGATAATAATTTGCCCGCGGTGTATATGTCATATGTGGTGAGGGAGATGGATACGTTAGGGGGGATTGCGGGGCGGTACGTGACCACGGTTAGTGATTTGATGAATGTGAATTCGTTGGGGAGTGAGGATGTGAAGGAAGGGGATATTCTTGCCATTCCATTGTCTGGTTAGTTGCTTTAGTTGGTGATTCTTGTTTTTAGCTTGATTGGCTAGTTGTTAGTTCGACTTTCTTTACGGATAATGTCATTGGTTTTTAACTTGATTTGGTAATTATGCATTTTCAAGGTCCATGAAATGTGCTCATTGTGTTGTGTCTAACTTTGATTGGATGAGTTCTCCATGCTTTTAACTTGATTGAGTAATAATAAGAGTAACTTGGTATTATTCTACATGAGTAGCTTTTCAAATTAGCTAGTCTGTGAACTACTCGATAGGTATCGAATAAGCTAATTCAGCTAGTAAGGTAAACAATATTGTAGATTTTGTAGGTTCATATAATGCTCCTTGTGTTATGAGTATTGCACTTTATTGGCTTTGACTAGTTCTTCTTCATGCTTTTGACATAATTCACTGCCGTTCTTTTCCTTTCCTAGTAAGAAAATAACAATTTGATATAGTATTCACAGAGGAGTTCACATGTACTCGTAAAGCCAAGGGTTATGATTAGTGACCGAGTGTTTATAAAATGCTTAATCCCGTACCTTACTTTTGGTGTTCTGCTGTGTGAATAGGTCTTCTTTCTTGTTGATGATTGTGGCTTAAAAGTGGCATTTATTTTAGAAGAAATCTGTTTATAAACCTTTTTGCTTTATTGAGTTTATCATGTCCTTTCTTTTTGTGTCGTTTAGTAATTCGCAGGGGTGCGTATATGGTAGTAAATTCACTTCGCTTCTTATATTGCTTTCTAGATTTTCTAGACCATAATTGTGTAATTCTGTACTCATGACATGAAAGTAGAAGTCAAGATGTAGGCATGGGTGCATGTCGATCTATTTTTCATCCAAATCCACGATTGTGTAATGCTGTCAAAAGATTCCAGTAATAGGATTTTGTTTTTTCAATTCTATCAAAAGATTCTAGTAATAGGATATATATCCAAATGGTCCACTCATTCGGTGGTCCTGTCTTAAATGGTATAGAAAATGCTAATCTGTGTGATCTTGAATGAACACTTTTATCAATGCATAACCAGTGTCATGCAATTTTGCAGCTTGTGCTTCTAATTTTCCAAATTATTCGTCTGATTACGGGTTGGTTGTGCCGAATGGAAGTTATGCCATAACAGCAGGTCACTGTGTGCAGTGCAGTTGTGGACCAGGGACTCGCAAGTGAGTAACATACTATTTTCCTAAAATTTGCCATTTCACTATTTTTAGTTCTGGATATTATTTGTGTAACATTCCGCTGGAATTCTTGCAGTTTATATTGCATGCCATCTTCGCTGGCTGTTTCTTGTTCAAGCATGCAATGCAGCAACAGCAATATCAAGTTAGGTAATGTTAGCGCTCAGCAATCTGGTGGTGGATGCAACGTGACTTCTTGCAATTACAATGGTTTTGCCAATGGGACAATTGCTGCCACGTAAGCTTCAAACTGTAATATTGATTCCCAAAGGCTCGAAATTGATTGTTTGTGTAGGAGAGGACCTCTTTCCTCGATTTGAACTGTGCTTACAAAGCAATGTTGATGATTCCATGATATTCTTGTTTTTGCAGGCTGTCAACGTCCCTCCAACCTAGATGCCCAGGTAAAGATCTTAATCACAGCTTTTCCCAAGACTTTTTAGTCTCACTTCTGCCATTTACTGATGATAGCATCTTAAATTATGGGATGTGGAAATCACGTATTACACAAGTAGTAGTGTTGCATATGAGATGAGTCGGGAAATATGTAAATGAATTACGCTCAAGAGAAGGTGGGTGATAATTTTTTCAAACAAACGGAGCTAGTTTGGCAGGCTAAGGTATGCAATTTGAATTGGCAAAACCCAATTCAAAGTAGCATGTCTATACACAAAATTGTCTATTTGAATTGGTTTTGCCATTTGCCAATTCAAATTGCATACCAAACAGTCATTTATTTCCCAAATATTTACAGAATCGGCACTGGGAGACTTGGATTGTAGTACTTACTCCGTCCCGTACTACGCTTCCCAAACACTAATACAATAGTACTTTTTCATAAAATAATAAGACAAAAGTACTTTTGTTTATAACTGAGTGGCATGAGATGTAATTTTGAGCTATTATTTGAATATTTTAATGTTAAAGTTGGGCTAAAAATGGATACCAATGGAAATGGAAAGCTTTAATCGGGACAATAAAAATGGCAAAGTGGGAAGCTTAGGATGGGACGGAGGAAGCAGTATTAATGCTTCAGTATTTTCTGTAACAAAATGGGTCTTAGCATTTCTCCTTTATGTATGCAGGTCCGCAGCAATTTCCAACACTCATCGATCCACCTACATCAGTTCCGGATTCATTATTTTCTCCAGCTCCTGCACCCTCCGATTTGGGGGGAATCCCAACGAATCCTGGGTCTACGGTGGTGCCCTCAACTGGTATATCTATTGGATTGCCACCTGCAAATGGTCCAGTTGGAAGTACATCTGGCTTCTCAGGTGCTTGCTCCCTGACCAAGCCGCTGAGCAGTTTTCCTGTTATGCTTGTACTCGGTTTCATTTTCAAGTTTGTATTGTCAATCTCACTGTAATTCTTCGATGATGGCCTCGTTTTGTCTGGTAGTTCCCTTCTTGAGGTCCATGAGGCTGTTGTATTTATGCAATCTGTTGTACAACTCCGTTGTGAATTGTGATTCAATGTTATCATGCAGAGATTTTCTAATCCATCTTTCCTGACAGGCCTTTTAAGTTTATGCTGCTTAAACTTCTAGTGCAATTTCTTGTTTGTGGTAGTAAACTGGCAAAGCCAGTATGGTAATAATGGTACAAGGAAACAAAGTTTAATAATGTAAGGTAATTGAACATTTTACATTTACAGTTTAAGATTAATTCATGGTTAAAGGAAAAAGTTAAAATGGATAACTTTAGATGAGACTGTGGAAGTAATAAATAGAAAAATCAAGAATTAACCATTGTCGACTGAGCATTTTACCTGCCAGACCATGGTAAAGGATAAAGATGGCCTAATGATGTGCACATGAGATAGATTAACCATTGTCGACTGTAGCATTTTACCTATCCAATACTACCAAAAGACATTGATTGGATTCCAGAAAGGTAAGCTACAAACTGTTGAAAAGGTTATACAATAAAAAGAGATGATCAAGTTCTAATACTGTAACTGTACATAAATTAAAACTATAGTTCTCATCTCATCCCATCCAAAAGAGTGAAACAAATCCACATTCCCCAATGGGTACAAACTCCCCTGCTAATCTCCTACAAATTCAGGGGATATTGTACAACTTAATGCATACCTTGTTTCAGCAAACTACCTCTTTCTGTGAGATACAGCACTCCTGTCTCTCCACTTCCACCTCGTCTTCACCACCTCCTCCAGAAATATCCTGCTCGTTGCACTTCCCATTAGTGACAACAGACAACAAGCCGTTTATACAAGATTTTGGTTCCTCTTCACATTCTTCCAGCGGCTCCGCATTACAGTCAATGCCAGTATCATTAGACGTCTTGACAAAACTTCCATTTGCAACAGATTCTCGATAATTTGCATTGCTAGTCTTTGTATCATTTTTCTTTTCAGCTACATTGCTAGTCTTTGAATCAGACTCCTTATCACCCAAGTCAGCCTCATCAACTTTGCACTTTATATTGATTTCAACTTCAGAAGTCACGTCACAGAGTGATAATGAGTCTAGACGCTTGTCCTCATTTTGCTCTTGTGTAATTTGACTGTGTTCTGTTTCATTGGACTTAACAGCTGGGATGGTATCAGGTAGATCAGCATTAGATTCAACTACAGCAGCTTTATTGTGACTTTGTTTCTCGACATCAGGTGGAACGGAATTTGATTCGTTGTTCTCTTTCATGCTATGATGCTCTTCCGGAACTTCTTTGCATTCCATAGCTGCAGTATTTTTGAAGAAACTAAGACTAAATATAATAGATCGATCTAACCATGCTATATAAAACTGATAGTACTGATTACCTGTGCAATCTGTTGGCTGTTTAGTAGACGTATGAACTCCCACAGGCTTCTGCAACATGTTCGTCTTTGGGAATACTATCAAACTCATGAACTTCATTTTTCGCCTCTCGGATTCTTCAAGCCGGTAAAATCCAAACACCTTTGTCCAAGTTTCACTTAGTTCATCTATCGCTGGAATGATCAGCTTCTCAACACCAAGTGAAATGAGAACCTGATAACAAAAAACTATTCATGAGAACACATGTATAGAAGGCAGAACTGAGATAACATCTGGGGAAGCAAAATTACGTGCCCGTAAGAGGAAAGGACGTAATCCAAGATAAACAATATTTTGTAAGGAATAATGAAAGGGGACATGATTGTTATTATGTGGCAGTATAGTACCCCTCCAGTTCTAACAGGTCAACCAGGATATTCACACTGCAGTTTTCACATATAGAAGAGCTTTCAGAGAAATGAAAGCATACCTTTTCAATTGCAGTTAGAAGTCGACTGCACATTCCTTGACGACGAGACTTGTACCGAGTTCCAATGAAAGGCATCTCTGCTAATGGACTCCCATGGATCCTATTTTTCATAAAGATCAGAAAACCCGGTTATACATATCCAGGGGTGTAACAGAGGCCCAGAATAGGATCAGAGAAGCAAGTTGCCTATTAGTGGAGATTGTTCGGGAGACAAACTCCAGAGTCCAAACAGACAAAGCTATTGACATATACTACTATGTTCTAAAATTTACTATTTTAACACGTATAAAGATTTAGGTTAAATGATTACGATGTTAAAGAACTTTTCCAAATCATTACATCAGTCACTCTAAATTACACAAATTGGATTAGGAATGACGATTGAGAAAAGTGGGTATTGATTGAAGAATGAGTAAAATTGGTTGTAAGAGGGGTATTATTAAAATATAGTAGGAGTGATGAATTGATAAAGTGGTAATGGTTGGAATTTGAACTTTTCATCATCGGAGTGTAACTTCTAACGGGACACTCACAAAGGAAATTTTGTAATTTAGAATGCGATGGAGTGAAGATTTCCACTGCTATTAGTAAGATTTAATGAAGGACTAGGGAACAATCATAAAACAGCACAAAATCAGATAAATGGCCAACGAGCCAAAACAACAATTTCATGCAATATTATCTGTGTGACATCTTTTACTCTCTTTTATGGCGAGACTAGTCAAACAACAGAAAAGCCATTCCCTTTTCAGCAGATGTTTTGATGAAGTCATGAAACATGATTCCATTGCCCACACAACAAGATCACAGTGAGGTACGCATGGAACAA
>JAYMSP010002663.1:0-23019 GCA_036897095.1 Plantago elongata
GGTTGAAGTTGAAAAGGCAAGGTTGGAGCTTGATATGAAGAAGGAGGAGCGTAAGGCGAGAGACATGGAGCTGAAGGTGAGAGACTTGGAGCGTAAGGAAAAGGTGAAGATGTTGGACACGTACATGTCACTTATGGCAAACTACAACAACTTGCCCGAACAGGCCAGAGCAAACGTAGAAGCACTTGGCGCACTCTTGTTCCCTAATAAAGACTAATGGCGAATGATCGCTTATGTAGTGTGTCATCTTTATTTTTTTACCTTCTGCCTTGTTTGTAATTTTGAATTTAATATGAATTTGAATTTTGAATTTTGAAGATTGAATTTGATTTTGAATTTAAAAAAAAAAATGACTTGGCGACGATGACGCGTCACCACTGCAGCAAAAACGACGACGCACCGTCATCCTATCATCATTGAGGATGGTCTAAGGTCTCCTTCCTCTTTTGTTATGCCTATGATTTCTACTTGGCGATATCATGTTTCTACATGATTTAATTTTTCATAACCATACTCACTATATAGTTTAGTATAGTTTCGAACGGAGCATTTTTCAGTAGAAATTAATTGTCTGTGGATACCGAGGTTCGAGATGTTGATCATATTGTATCATTATGTTCCACATATCATACATGACGAACTGATTCGTGGTGCTTGACGAACGAATTCAAAGAAGAGATTTAAGTCTTTAAAGTTATTGTCTGAAAGTTAGTGCGATAAGGAGGTATTGATTTACTTCTTTACATTATATAATTATTGAATCAAGATTAATATGCAATAAAATTTTTGAATTCCGTTGCAGTAATCTAGGGTTTATTTTTGTATGTTTAAGTGGTATGAGGGCTAGGACGATTTTAATGGCTATATACATATATGTTTGTGTACATTATTGTGGATTAAAACTGAATTGTTTTCCGAATCTGTGACTAGAATCACGTATGGTTTTATATGATCATTAACTTGGTTAATGATTATTGTGGTAATTAATTACACTAATTCTTTTGGAAATGAACTGGGTTTGTTTCATCTTTTATGGAACTGGCCTTCACAAAATAGAGACTTCCAGTCTCTTCGACTTTTCTGATCACAACCCGATCGCCACCGTACACCGCTAATCTCCGGCTTGGCCGGATCCGGATTACCCTTGCACGATTTGCAACTACAACTACCTTCACGTCCAGTCCCGATTCGCAACCGATTATGCGTGTAAAGAGCTTGCAAGCTCCAGCCACACAAATAGAAGCTGTGAGCTTCGTGAGCTTTCCTCTTGCTAAAACTTGGATGAATCGACACCGATGGATTGAAGGACTGATGTAGCGCGATATTCGAAGCGAGGAGCGAAGGACAGAAAATCGCGATTAGATCGTGATTTCGGACCAAGAAAATTGTGACTTGAAAACAAATTTGATTTGGTGGAATAGTTGGTATTTTGATGATGATATGAGCGGGGGTGGATGAATGCTCGAAGGTTTCCTAAACCCAGATTCGAACTAGGGTGGAAGAACTCGATTTTGGAAATCTGATTTTCGTTACAGGGACTTGATTGAAGTTTTAAAAAACTTTAAGAGTTTGCTTTTGAGAATTAGATGGACCTAGGAACTTCTGGGTAATTTGCTAAATGTTTAGAAATTGCAATCTGGCCCAAATTTTCTTGCGTGTTTTCAATTGAGCCCAAATTATTTCTGATCTATTCAATTAGGCGCAAAAGGTTTCCACGTAGTTCAGTTGAGGCCAAAAGTTTTTGAAAACTCCGAAATTGCCCCATATTTCGAAATATGTTTTCGATTTGATTTTAGAAAATTGAAAAGGGACCCACGATTGTATCACACTGGTTGCTTGGAGCAACTTTATGTTATGTATGAATTTAGAATTCATCTTTGTTTATGTTTGGAGTATATGCTATGAGAACTTGTTAAATGTTTATTTCTGTGAATCATTTTATTTTGTATGAAATATTATTTGCATTATGTATGGGTAAGCGGAACTCATAATATGTGGTATTTTATTTTGTACATGTAACTATGCTCCTTAATATTAGACTGCATATAGCATGTTTGGGTACGCACCGCCCAATATTTGATTATTGTACCTGAACTAGTATGATCTTCTTTGATCGATTAATACCCCGACATAAATGTTCCCCAACATTTAATATAAGCATCATCTTGGATGTATGACGTCTTCCTCATAATTGAATGGTGTTTTAGACTTTTTCGTCCATGTAGTATACACCCCCGTGTTTGCTCTGGTCTACGAGGCGAGAACCCATTTCATAGGTCCATAGTGTAAGTACCGTGTTAGGTTTTGGCTTACTTATTCTACTCTTGTCACCCCCTTGTCAGAGTGTCTACGGACGTCGATTAGAATTGTTCTGGTCAACCAAGAGTTGTATTGTACAATTGGTATGTCGACCTACACTACTGCAGTGATCAGCCTCCGTTGGGGCTGTTGTAGTGTGAATGTGGATCTTGGCCATTAAGATTCATGATTAGATATGAATCTGTATTCTTCCGATGGAATTGTTGAATATGTTAAAATTATTGGAACTAAGTAAATCATAAGACCTTGATTATTTAGTCGCTGAATGTGAATGTTGTGAATTATTTATTTAGAGTTGAATTAATTTCCGCTTTATTGATGTTATGTTTTAATATAGTTGTGAAATGGCATGATGTTTTTTTTTGAAACGGCTAAAGGGTGACTCGAACCCCCGACCTATTGGTTGGAGGTGGAGCGTCTTACCAACTGAGCTGCACTTCATTGTAAGATGAATATTTTATTGTTACCAATACGTTTATGTTGTAACCATTCTTTGCGTTTAGTATGTTGATTGAGTGAGTCTTGGACTTGCATCTATACGTGTGTGCTTTGTGAAAGCTTTGAGCATTTTTAGTTTGACTTAACACTCATATGAAATAGAATGAAAGTAATCTTGGACGAAGTAGCGAATTTGATACGTGAAGTATAATATATAGGCAGCATGCATTAAAACATGAGAAATGTGAAAGACATTATCAAAATCAGTAATGAGTATGTGTAAGGACTTCTGGTAATGGTCAATGTTGGTCCAGATAACGACGAAGGAAAAGACTATAGGGGGGGGGGAGGTGAAAAGTCTTTTCAAACTTTTATCGATATACACTATTTCGCAAAAACTGGTGGGTTTCCGATAGATAAATGTGATTGTACTTTGAAGTAGTAAATCTGTGTGGGCTTTATGGTGGAATGTAAATACAAAATAGTAAATAACACAACAAGTATAGTAGTATCTGGAGGTGGCGTAATCCTCCAACTAGTCCACTTCGGCCTTGATCCCTACAAACAAATGGTTCCCAACCAAATGTTCCTCATGAGTTTTTCCCTAGCTCCTAGAGTCAAGTACTTTCAGTACTCAAGATAACCTTGGTGCTATTCCTTGATTTCCCAAATCAAATACTTCTATACTCCACCCCTTGATGGTGTTGGTTATAAATTGATTGTCAAGAAAGCTTCTCGTATAACTTTTCAGCTATATTCTTAGAGACCTTAGAAGAGATAACACCACTTAATACACTTATTCAATATATGGTAGGTTCTCTTTTACTGACCCAAGTAATTGGTATCCGTTATGGAGAATGCGCTTTAGAAAGGGTATCCGAAAGTTCAACTCTTTCACGAATAACAATCTCTTGTTATAGGTTTAGGACACTTAAAACTACGAGTGATTCTTCGAGCTTGTTAGTCGCAACAGAAAGCTTGGTGAATGGTAGTGAGATGCTTGAGAGAATACTTTGCTTGGTAAGTAGATTCGAGCGTAGTTCGTGTGTGTATTTCTTAGCTTCTAATTGGTGATATTTATAGAAGAATATGAGAGTCATTTGAATAGTATCCGTTAGACCTTCCCAAAATTCAATCCGTTGATATCTCGAAATGAGTACTCAGAAGTCCCTTTCTCATTTTTCAGAGAGGACTATGCATTGAGCGACTTTCCAGCCAGTGTAATTAATGCATTGTACTATTTCTTATCTTGTAGTCTCAGCGGACACATGAGCCTTTCTAAAAGCTAGCATGCTCCTGAACTCAGTGATGTCATATGCTCAGAGCCTTGTTATGTGCAATATATGTACTATACTATATGCTTTCTGATCATAGTCTATCTGAGGAAACTTAACCTTATGTTTTCAAAATCTTGTGCAATCTTCAATCTTCAATTCATCGATTAAAATCATTGCTAGGATCCTTCTTCATGGCCTTCTTCGAAATATAAAATTACATCAGAGACCTAATAATCCTATTACAAGTTTTACTTAACTAACATACTATGTGATTTCCTTTCAAATGTTCAAGTGAACTAAGAGTACTAGTTATCTTTCTGTACTAAGATAAGTCATATGGTGATTTATCAAAAATACTAACAAATATTCCTAACAAATTTTTCCCTTTTTGATCAGTCAACCATGACTATCTTCAAAGTCCTATTACAAACATGGAAGTGAAAACAATCCACCACTTAACTATTTCAAAGATATTCAATCAGTTAATTAAGTGCAGAAAGTAAACATCAACCAAATCACAAGAAGTGATATTTGCTGACAAGTTATCTTCTATTAATGATTATGGAGAGTATGATCATCAGAAAAAAATATTACAGAACATAAGATAACTTTTAAAAAAGTATTACAAAGAAATACAGTCACCAGAATTACAAAAACTACGAAGTAAATTAGGACAACATGAGAGTTCAAGTTCCAAGTGAGACATCCTAAAATACTAGTCTTCAAGTCTTCAAAAATAAACTTTGGTTCAGAAACAACAAGTTCTTCATCACCTTTTTTTTTTGGATTAATGAATTTGGTTATCAACTTTCCTACAGTCTTTAAAATATTCATAGAGAAGCCTTTTGACAGAGAGTTCAATCTTTCTGGCTAATCCACAAATATCTTTATAAGTCTTTGCAGGGTCTTTGATTTTCTGAACAAAGAGCGTGACCTAGTAGTATTTACCCCAGTCCCATGCATGGTCTGCCTAAAGTTGAGATAACTCATGATGCGGATAGATGATCTCAAGATATGCAATGCCATCCATATAATCTTCAACAGTCATATAGAAGGATTGTTAGGCTTTAACAACTAATTTGTTCATCTTGCTATATGTACCATCCATTTTCTGAACTTTATGTACATCATCAGGCCTTGGATAAGGACAGATGAAGCGCAATGGCTTTTGCATAGCCTTAGTCCTCTTTTGAAATCAACCCATGCCTTAGTATGCTCAGGATTTAGCAGTACTGGCTTGTTAGTTCTCCCTGCCGTCATCTGATTGTAAATTGGAGTTGGAAACTTTTTGTTTAGCAATAGATGCTTTAGCTCAAGAATCCAATATCCATTCTGGAGATGTATGCATATGTAGGCTGACTGGCTGTCATCAGTCTTGACATACTCAATCTGGGCAGCAGATGGCCTTTCTTCTTGTTCTTTCTCTTGAACTCTGCCAAACTGTAAATCTCTGCACCTTTTTTCTGTTCAGTCCTTTCTCCAATAAAAGTTCTTCATGATTTCTTGGAGTTGTGCTGAAAGATCCACCTGGGATAGACTTGGTGTTTCTAGAAGGGGTTCTAGCAGCTATTGGCCTTACTGCCAATGATGGTTTAGAGGTGTTTCCAACTCCCGTTCTCTTCTGGAGTGGATGATCATCATGATCAGTCTCATCATCGTCATGAAAGATGTTCTGGATTGGAGACTTGCACCTTTCCTGACCAACTAACTCTCCTTCTTCTTGTTCTTGGTCTTTAGAAGGCTTCTTTTCTTCCAATATAACAAGGGCCTTGGAACCCTTGGTAATCACACTTTTAAGCCTTGATCTTGTTGTTACTCTTGGTTCTTCAACAACCTCGATTTCTGGAGCTTTGTTCTTTGCTGGAGCTTAACTTGTGGAGGGCATTGGTTGTTTTCTCTTTCTGCCTTGGCTTCTATGGGGCGCTGCTAAGTCTTCCCCCACAATCATGAATGACTGAGTCAAACTGGCATATGAATCTGAGAGAGATTCAAAGTTTCTCTGCAGATTGTTGTGTACTAAAACAAGCTGTTAGATTTTGGATTTGAGCTCTTTATTTTCCTTTAGGAGTAACGCCTCCTTTTGATTCAACTCTTCCAAAGGACGAAATATGGCTTCAACTTTCTGAGTAGCAAACTAAGCCTCCTCCAGTGCCCTGTTGGCACTGGTGCAATCATCATCCCGGATCATGCCTAGATCCTTCTGGGCTAATGCTATTGCAGTGGATCTTTTGAGATGAAGGCGAGCAATAAACTTGTTTTCTTCTGGGACTGTTTCAAGCACTTCAACATCTTATGCTAGTAGTTCCTTCCTGGCTTGGCATACACTGAGCTTCTTCCCATATATTCAACATCTCATATTGTAGTAGCAGGGCATGAGAATATGTGTGGAGCCAGCATTTCCCTTTTCAGATGGGAAGTTTGCATAGCTTTAATTTCTGGTGCCATCCAGTTTGGGTCTTCTTCTTCTTTACTTTCAATGACGTCTTCATCATATTCATCCAGACCGGAGACCATTTTATCCTTGCCTTTATGTGCAGCCGTAGGAACTTGTTTATGTGATGCAGCCTTAGCATCTTGCTCATCAGCTTCAGTCATCAAAGCGTCTAACTCTGCAACCGTGACTTTGATGTCTCATTTAAGCTGTAGTTTATCATCAAGGAGTTCCCTTTCCTTGGCATTCTAGGCATCGAACCTCAGTATCCGGTCTTGTTTCTCTTCAATTTGGGACTGACATTCCAGAGAGAGTCTTGTTTCTGTTTCCAACAACTTCTTGAGTTTTTCAACTCGAAGTTCAGCAGCTTGGATTTCTTCAGGTAATTGGGTAGCCTGCTGAGCCTGTTGATACTTTGGTGATGATGGTGGTGTTCTCTGAGTATTGGTTGGAGAAGTTTATTGTTCTCCAGAGCCAACTTATCCTTGAGCTATGCCACCAGTCCCTGGTGCTGGGCTATCATCATCGTTGTCATCACCATCCTTATGATGTTCTGAAGGAGGGTTCTGGAAGTCTTTCTCATCGATCTCTTCCTCATATTCAGAGACCAAGTTGATCACATATGGCAGAGTGACCATGTTGCCATTTACTTCCTCTTGTTCTGAGGGATATACTCACAGTGATTTAGGCAACACAGAGTCGAAGACCATATGCTTCTTGGTTTGTTCATCACCAGCTTGGAAATCTGCTACAAGTTCCTTTGCCACTTTTGTCACGAAGTCTTCATGCATCAGGAAATAGTAGGAGTAATTCTCTGTAGGCAACATAGCATGGATGTAGTTTTCCAGATCGAATGCTCGTGCTTTTCGCTCTTTATTATCGATCACTTTGGCAATATCTGAAAGATCAGCCTTTCTGAGCTTTTGCCATAACCCGAAGCACTTGAGATTCTTCTTTAGAGTGACCGTCTGGAATAACTCGAGTAGATTGAGTGGTGACTCCACATCAATTACTGGCACTTCAACTGGATCCAAAAAGAAAGAGTACAAGTTAATTTTGTTCAAACCACTTGTAGAAATTTGAGAAAAGGTGAAGTATCAAGCTTTTTGAGCATACCTATATAGAAACACTAGGCTCGTTAGCTTGGACTTCTGGTAAAACTTGTGCTTCAGATACCGATTGGTAAGGACAAGATGTTTCCTCAACAACCTTTCTTTCTGCTAGAGCCTGAGAATTAAAATAAAAAAATGCAATATCAGAAATGTTCGTCAGAAAAAGGGTTGAAGAGATATGAGTTTCTGAGTATTTCACTTCCAAGTTAGGAAGCTCAAAATCATTTCTCTCAGAAACCTTGGAGGTCTCTGGTGTCCTTTATGGTGAGTTTGCCTTTTTGGCATTGTCCATTTCCATTGGTGATGGGGAGGTCGTAACTGTATCCCCACCTACCTTTTCTTCAGAATGAGCCTTCTAAATAGAAGGCTCAGAAACACTTTTTTCAGAAGGTTTTTTCAACCTCTAGAATCACTTGATATTGTGGAATTTTTACCACTTCATTATCTTTCTCAATTGGAGCCTGTTTCACAGGCTCAGATTCTTGATGTGTCGATGTTGAAGGACCTCTACTTCATTAAGAGGGGTATGCAGTGTCTCCATGAAAGCCTGGTTATCTTCACGCAATTGGGCTTCTATTTCATGGTTTGATGTTTCTGGTACTTCGAACCTTCCTCATGTTCATTTTGAGTTCCTGTCTCAATTTGAGGAACCTTCTCAGGTGCATGAATTTCTTCAGCAAGTATGTTTGCTGGCATTTGGAATGTGGAGGCAATGTCAGTATCCTCCAACATTCGATCACTTTCCACCAAACCTTTGTCTTCATGTTAGTGAGTGATAACTCTTCCTGCTGGTGCTTTCTCAATAACCTTAGCTCGTTTGATCAGAGGAGTTGAGCTTGAGGCTCCACCATGAGTCTCCATCCATGATCTCTTAAGTGTTTCTAGAAGAGAAACATTATCATCAGAGTCATTACTTTCATAACTTGGGACAGACTCGTTGATTGCATTATGGTCTTGCACGGAGAGCTCTGGCATTTTGCCTAAGCTGAATGTTCTTCTTTCAGAGATGGGGTATCTCTGAACAGGTCTTGGTTGAGGGGCTTCAACCTCATAAACCCTTTATGAGGGTTGGATTTCTGAAATAACAACTTTTGCAAGCTGTTTCCTTGAAGTTCTCTGCTTCTTGGTCATTGATTTCTTTGCAACTTGGACCTTAGCGGCTTCTCCCTTAGAAGCGTCTTTTCCTTGTGACACCAACTCTCCCTTGGCAGCCCTCTTCAGAGACTTCTCATATGCATGTTTGTAAATGCTGTTGGCCACAATATGTCCATGTGCTCTCTGAGCACTACCTCACATTTCTCTCGAAGAATAGCATATCTTAGGCTGTAGTGCATGTTTGCGTTAGTATCAGCACGACCTTTGGCTATCTTGGCTCAAATTCTTTGACCCTGTTGATGAACTTGGTGAATGCGTACTTACCCCAATTGAAGAGGTGTTCCTTCTCATTCACCTGTTTCTGGAGAATGTCATCATCATCCAACGTTCGAAGCTTATATGATAAATGCCTCCTTTTGTTGCCATCAAAGCAACGGTGAAGTATACTGACCAAGACATTCCAGTGGTCATAAAGGTGCTTGGTCCTAATGTCTCCCAGTACGAACCTTGATGGAAAATCTTCGATTTTTTCATTCACAGCTTCTTCATACAAAATTTTGACAGCATCATTCAAAACCTTGTCTTTTGTATTGATCTCAGAAACCTGGCCGTGATTCTTCAATCGGAAGATTTTGTAGAACTTGTCACAGTCCAGGACTATCTCAGTACCTTGGACTTTGGTTTTAATGTACGTTTCTGCAACGCCATTATTAAGCTTTGTGTGTATTTTGGAGCTGTTGTAGAACTCCAACACATCCACAGATGAACAAGCCGCTTGGAGCAATAGAAAGGAGTTTCCTAACCCTGGCTTTTTCAAGCATCTTCAGGACATAGTTCCTATATGGAGTACAACAGTTTAGTACTGAGCATCCATATGTGCTCCCCAGTTCATTTTGAGGCTGGAAGTCCAGTCCTCTGGGTTGAATTTACTAAGGAGACGTTGATTTAACACCTCTAAGTTTCTCACACATTGCTTTCAGCAGAGGAGATAGTCGCAATAGAGTTCTTGGAAGTAGTCTTCTTAGAAGCCATCTCTTATATAGTAGTGAGTGAGAGATTTGAGATTAGTATTTGATCGAGAAGATTAATCTATCTTTTTGTTGGTCCATATAACGACAATGGAAAATACTAGGGGGGGGGGGGGGGGGGGGGGGAATGTATTTTCAAACTTTTATCGATAAACACTGTTTCTCTGAAATTTGTGGGTTTCTGATACTTAAATTTAGAGAGTGGAAGACTTAATCGATAGATAAATGAGATTGTGCTTTGCAGTAGTAAATGTGTGTGGTTGTTATGCAGGAATGTAAATACAAAATAGTAAATAACACATCAAGTATAGTGGTATCTAGAGGTGGCGTAATCCTCTAACTAGTTCACTTTGGCCTTTATGAGACCTAGAATTCACTAGAACAGACAATTGAGTTCTCTTTACTATATATCCTATTCTAAGATCCCTACAAATAAATGGTTCCCAACCAAATATCCCCCCATGAGTTGTTCCCTAGCTCCTAGAGCCAAGTACTTCATGTACTCAAGATAACCTTGGAGTTGTTCCTTAATTTCCCAAATCAAGTAATTCTTGTACTCCACGCCTTCATGGTGTTGGTTATAAGTTGATTTGTCAGGAAAGCTTCTCGTATAACCTTTCAATAATATTTTCAGAGAGCTTAGAAGAGATAACACTACCTTGATAAAATTATTCAATGTATGGTACGTTCTCTTTTATGACCTAAGTAATCGGTATCCGTTCTGGATAATGAGCTTCAGAAAGGGTATCCGAAAGTTTGAACTCTTTCACGAATAAAAATCTATTGTTATATGTTCAGGACACTTAGAACTACTAGTGATTCTTCGAACATGTTTGTCGCAACAGAAAGCTTGGAGAATGGTAGTGAGATGCTTGAGAGAATACTTTACTTGGTAAGTAGATATGAGCATAATTCGTGTGTGTATTTCTCAACTTCTAAGTGGTGATATATATAGATGAATATGAGAGTCGTTTGAATAGTATCCGTTAGACCTTCTCAAAATTCAATCTGTTGATATCTCGAAATGAGTACTCAATAGTCCCTTCCTCAATTTTTAGAGAGGACTATGCGTGGAGCGACTTTCCAGCCGGTGTAATTAATGCACTGTACTATTTTTTTATCCTGTAGTCTCAACTGACACATGAGCCTTTCTGAAAGCTAGCATGCTCCTGAACTCAGTGATGTCATATGCTCAGAGACTTGTTATGTGAAATATATGGACTATACAATGTGCTTTATGATCATAGTCTATCTGAGGAGACTTTACCTTATGTCTTCAAAAACTTTTGTAATCTTTAGTCTTCAAATCTTAAATTTAAATCCATTGCCAGGATCCTTCTTCATGGCCTTCTTGGAAATATAAAATTACATCACAGATTTATTAATCTTATTACAAGTTTTACTAGACTAATATACTAAGTGATTTCCTTTTCTACAATGTTCAAGTTAAGTAAGAGTACTAGTCACCTTTCTGTACTAATATAAGTCATATGGTGATTGA
Source organism: Plantago elongata (assembly GCA_036897095.1). NCBI lineage: Eukaryota > Viridiplantae > Streptophyta > Magnoliopsida > Lamiales > Plantaginaceae > Plantago > Plantago elongata. The sequence goes on from JAYMSP010002663.1 coordinate 11,202, forward strand.
TCAAAAATACTAACAAATATTCCTAACAAATTTCTCCCTTTTTGAGCAGTCAACCATGATTATCTCAAAGTCCTGTTACAAACATGGAAGTGATAACAATCCACCACTTAATTATTTCAAATGATATTCAATCAGTTAATTAAGTGTAGGAAGTAAAAATCAACCAAATCACAAGAAGTGATCTTTGCTGACAACTTATCTTCTATTAATGGTTTCTGAGAGTATGATCATCAGAAAGAAATATTATAGAGCATAAGATAACTTTTACGAAAGTATTACAAAGAAATAAAGTCAGCAGAATTACAAAATTACTAAGTAAATTTGGACAACATGAGAGTCCAAGCTCCAAGTACATCCTAAATACTAGTCTTCAAATCTCCAAAATTAACTTTGGTTTAGAAACCACAAGTTCTTCAGCACCTTTCTGGATCACCTAATTTGGTCATCAACCTTCTGGCAGTCTTCAACATATTCATTGAGAAGCCTTCTGACAGAGAGCTTTGTCTTTCTGGCTAACCCACAAAGGTCCTTGTAGGTCTTGGCAGGGTCTTTGTTTTTATGAACAAGGAGCTTGACCCAGTAGTACTTGCCCCATTCCCATGCATGGTCTACCTTAAGCTGAGATAACTCATGATGCTGATAGATGATCTCAAGATATGCAATGTCATCCATATATTCTTTAGCAATCATAGAGAAGGATTGGTAGGCTTTAACGCCTAACTTGTTCTTCTTGTATTAGGTACCATACATTTTCTGAACTTTATGCACATCATCAGGCCTTGGATAAGGACATGTAAAGTCAAGTGGCTTTTTCAAAGCCTCAGTCCTTTTCTGAACTTCAAAGTCAAGCCATGCATTGGCATTTACTTGATTCAACAGTAAGGGCTTGTTGGTTCTCCATGCCATCAACTGATTGTCAATTGGACTTGGAAACTTCTTGTTTAGCAATTGATTCTTTAGCTAAGAATCCAATATCCACTTTGGAGATGTATGCACATGTAGGCTAATTGGCTGTCATCAGTCTTGACATACTCAATCTAGGCAGCAACTGGCCTTTTTTCTTGTTCTTTCTCTTGAACTCTGCCAAACTAAAGATCCTTGTGCCTTTTTCTATTCAAACTTTATCCAGTGAAAGTTCTTCATGCTTTCTGGAAGTTTTGCTGGAAGATGCACCTGGGATTGACTTGGTATTCTCAGAAGGAGTTTTGGTATCAATTGGTCTAGCAGCCAAAGGAGGTTCATGGAGGCTACCCACTTACCTTCTCTTCTGAAATGGATGCTCATCAATGTTAGTCTCATCATCATCATCATTGAATTTTTGAACTGGAGACTTACATGAATCATGACCTTTAATTTCTCCTTCTTCCTTTTCTTCTGGTTCAGAAGGTTTCTCTTAAAGGGCCTTGCAACCCCTAGTGATCACACTTCTCAACCTTGTAGTAACTCTGGGTTCAACAACCGAGAGTTCTTCAAAATGAAAGTCCCTTTCTGGAACCTGACTTGTGGAGGGAGGTACTTGTTTTCTCTTCCTACCTTTGCCTTTCTAAAACGCAGTGGTCTCTTCCCCCATAGTCATGAGTGACTGACTCAAACTGGCATAAGAATGAGAAAGTGACCCAAAGTTGGTTTGCAGATTGTTGTGAACCAGGACTAGCTTATGGACTTCTACCCTGAGCTCTTGATTCTCTTTAAGGAGTAGCTCCTCCTTTTCATTCAGCTCTTCAAGTGAATGGTAGATGGCTTCTGCTTTCTCAGTGGCATAATATGCGTTCTCAAGTGACTTGTTGGCATTGTTGCAGTCTTCATCTCAGACCATGCCTAGATCTTTCTGTGATAAGGCAATGCTAGTGGCTCTATGCAGCAAGATCTTTGCAATTGGCTTGAGATCAGATGGGACGGATGCAAGTACCTGGGAGTCTTCTTCAATCAACTCAGAATGCAATTTTGCAAACACAACACTTCTTCCTAAAAATTTGCCGTCTCTGGAAGTGATGGCTGGTGAGGAGAAGATATGTGGAGCAAGGAACTCTCTCTTGTAGTGTGAGAGGAGTATTGCATCTTCTTCTGGAGCCAAGTTCTGTGTGTCATCATCATAAGTGCTCACATAGATATGATCATCCGGATCAATTGAGTCAAGCTCGTCGACCATTTTGCCTTTTCCCTTAGCGCTGCCTTTCTGAGATGATGGTATATTAAGCATCTCTGATGTAGCCTTAGCATCATGCTCTGTATCGTATGTCACTAGAGCATCCAACTATGCATTCGTGGCATCGATGTATTTCTTCAATTGTTCCTTTTCATCGAGGAGTTCCTGCTCCTTTGCATTCTCTGCATCGATCTTCAGTAATCGGGCTTCCTTAGATTCAATTAGAGACTGGTATTCTTGACTGAGCTTGCTTTCTTCTTCCAACATTTCCTTGAGTTTTGCAACTCGAATTTCAACAGCTTTTATGTCTTCTTGTAAATCAACCTGTTGATTTTGATCTTATGATACTTGTTGATCTTGTTGGTCTGCTGGTGTTGGTGATTTTGGTGTTGATGGTGGGTCTTTCTGAGTAGAGTCTGGAGCAGGTAAAGTTCATGTTCTTGCATCTGCTTTAGGATGTTCAGATGAAGAATCAACATCATGCTCATCAATTTCCTCTTCTTCACCCGATACCAGATTGATCATAGTGGAAAGTGTAATCATTTGCCCGTTTACTTCCTCTTATTCAGAGGGATAAACTCTAAGGGTCTAGGGAAAAGCAGGGTCTAGTGCCATCTGCCCTCTGGTTTCTTCATCTCCAGCGTTGAAGGCATCCATAAGCTTTTTCCCAACTTCATATTTGAAGTCATCATGCATCAAATTGTAATGAGATTAATCCTCTATTGGGAACATTGCATGGACATAATTCTCTAGATCGAAGGCTCCTGCCCTTCTTTCTTTGTTGTCAATCACCTTGGCAAGCTCCGTAAGATCGGCTTTTCTGAGGTTTTCCCACTGCATGAAACACTTGACATGTCTCTTAAGGGTGATTGTCTGGAAAATCTTCAGTAGATCAAGTGGTGCATCCACGTCGATCACTAGTATCACTTGAGCCTGAAAGAAAGTATTCAAGTTAGTTTTATTCAAACTACTTGTGGTTATATAAGAATAAAGAAGTTTATGTCTTTCATACTTGTGTATCAACACTAGGCTCATTGACTTGAACTTCTGGAGCAATTGGTGCTTCATATATCGTGTTGAGAGGAGTGGCAGCTTCCTCAACAACTATTCTTTCTACTTGAGCCTGAGAATTAAAATCAAAATGCACGTTATGGATTTGATCAGAAAAGTTATGTTCATGGAGAACAATTTTGATAACTGAGGTATCACTTACTTCCGTAGTTGGAAGCTCAATATCAATGATTTGCTCAGAAACCATGACGGTTTTTGGCATCCTTTCTGGAGATTTTGCCTTCTCGGCATTATCAACATCCATGGGTGATGGAGATATCTCATTGGTTTCTCCATCAACCTGTTCTTCAATTTAACCTAAAAGAAGAAACAAAAGCATTGATTAAGTAGTGAAAATATGACATATCATTCTGAAGGAAAATTGATTCTTTTTTTATATACCTTCTCAACAGAAGGTTCAGAAGCAATTTACTTAGAAGACTTTGCAGTCTCTGGAATGGCATGTTCTTGTGGTATGGGTACCACTTCACTTACTTCCTCAGTTTGAGCCTGTTCATAGAGACAAAGGATGAAGTGTTAAAACCACACTTAGAAAATTATTTAAAACCAAGTTATTTCTTTTAAGAAACAACCAACTACCTGTATCACATGCTCAGTTTCCATGTGCTCTGAGGTTCGTGGAACCACATCTTCATTCATAGAGGCAGGCACACTGGCTTCCCCTGTGGTTGTGTCTCCATATTGGCCTGTAATAAAGAAGGTATATGAGTAACAAATTAACATAAAATGCTTACAAGTTAGAGATAAACCACTCTGCTACCTGAATGTCTTCAGACAGATTGACCTCTCGCACTTGTGGAGATTATATGATTTGTTATTGATCAATATCCACATCTTTGTTAGAATTTTCTGGTACTCCGGACCTTTCCTCTATTTGATCATTCTGAGTACACGTCTCAGTTTGATCCCTCTCAGAGAGTTGAGGAGCCTGCACAGTTGCATGAATATCTTCAGCAATGAAGTTTGCTGGCAACTCTGTGGAGGTAATGTCAGCATCTTCCAACACTTTGACGTTCACCGCCAAGCCTTCATCTGCCTGTTAGGGTGTGATAACTTCAACCGACTTTCCCTTAGTTGCATCATCTGCATCCTTAGCTCTTTTCGGTAGAGGAGATGAGCTAGAGGCTCCACCATGAGTCTCTATCCGTGATCTTTTGAGAGCCTCTTGGAGTGGGAGGTCATCATCATAGTCTTCGCTGATGTCTGGGATAGACTCATCAATGTCATGTAGATCATTCATGGACAACTCTGGCATTTTGCCTAAGCTCAAAGATCTCCTTTCTGAGTTGGAGTCTTTCTGGACGGGAAGGGGTTGTTGGGCCTCAACATTCTCTATTGCCCTTTCTGAAGATTGTGTGTATACAAGTAAAACTTGAACACTCTTCTTAGCTCTGGGTTTCTTGGTCCTGGGTTTCTCAGTGACTTGGACCTCAACCTATATCTCTTGGCAACCTTTTTCAAGGCTTCCTCATAAGCATGCTTGTACATACTATTGATCACTGGGATGTCCATGTGCTCTCTGAGCACTACTCCGCACTTCTCCAGCATATAGCGAATCTTCATGCCATAGTGCATGTTTGCTTTGGTATCAGCACGAACTTTCACTATCTTGGGCTCAAGTTCCTTGACCCTATTGACGAACTTCATGAAGATGTACTCCCCCAATTGAAAGGGGTTTTCCCTATCATTCAACTCTTTTTTGAGAATGCTCATGATCATCCACCGTTCAAGACTAATCTGGTTTATGCCTCCTTTGTTGCCATCGAAGCATCGGTGCAAGATGCTGGCAGGCACATTCCAGTGTTCAAAGAGATGTCTCGTCCTTATATTTCCTAAAATTAATGTAGATGGATAGTCTTCCATCTTGTCATTTGCAGCCTCTTCAAATAGTACTCTGACACTGTCAATCAGAGCCATGTCTCTCGTGTTTATCTCAAAATGACGGAAGATTTTGTAGAAGGCATTGCAATCAAGATATATTTCTATACCTTCAACCTTGGTCTTAATGAATGTTTCTTCAACATCATTAACAGTGCGAATGTAGACGTTGGAAGAATTGTAAAATTTCAAGACGTCTAATGATGACAAGCCACTAGGAGCCGCACTCAGTTACTTCTTGATGTGTGATTTTGCAAGCATCTTCACAACCGAGTTTATGTCTGGAGTGGAGGAAATAACAACATTTAGGTATTTTCCAACCATATGCGCACCCCAATTCATTCTGAGGCTGGAAGTCCAGTACTATGGGTTGAAATCACCCAGCAAGCATTTGTTCAACACTTACAATTCTCTTTCTCCTTGCTTTTCAACATAAGAAGTTGCAACTGAGTTCTTGGAAGAGGTCTTTCTGGGTGCCATCTCTTATATAGAGTTTTGAGTAAGGTAATCGATGTGAGTGTTTGAATTCGAGAGAATTTAGTTTATCTTCTCAGAAGACTAAACAAGGAACAGATGATTAATAGAAGGGTTTGCAGAAAACTTAGAGAGTTTTTGTTGTTTTGATGCAAGATAAAATTTCGGATTTTGTAAAAGTGTTTGTCTCTTACCAAAATCCTTTATATATAGCAAGTAAGAATTACATAGATACAACATATGTATAGAAATTTTGTATGTGTAACCGTGTACATTGGATTGATATGGTATACGTTTCTACTTTGCATTTAATGCTTAGTGGGCCATGATTGAATTTGCAACAGGCATTACTTGTCGAGATTCAATCTAACCCGTTGAGATCAAACATTTTTTCATCAAGGGCTATGGTTGAATATCTTTGCAATGATATCAATCAACAAATGTTCCCATGTCCACTTAATGAATTTTGGCAATACATATCCATGAGTCACTGTTAGTGTGATAGAACAAAACCTTTTGGACTTATCATTCAGAGAGAAAATCTTGTTTTATGTTACTTATCATAAAAATGGTAAAAGAAAAAAATACTAGACATGTTTGACTCTCAGAAATATGTACTTTGTAGGACTATTTGTTCCCCCATACTTCATGACTTAAATGATTTTCTGAGTTCCCCTTTCAGAAAATACCACTGGATATTGGCCTGTCCATAGTATTTGAGTTCTAGTTTTATATACTTATGTACTATATACATACTAGCCTCTCTGGATTCCTTTTTCCAGAAAACCTTAAGCTTTCTGAGTTTCATGTCTCAGAAACCTTAACATCCTTCTTTTCATATAGGTTACTAGAATACTGTTTCAGAAACATGTTTCCTTTTCTCTGTTCTTACTCACTCTTTTAAAGATTTAGAACTTTTCAGTTCTTTGGCAACTCCATTAACCAAGACTAAGTTTTAAGGTTAAAAATCTACTTTCCTGGAGTGGCTTAGTAAAAATATCTGCAAGCTGATCTTCAGTACCAACTTTCAGAATCTCTATATTGCCCTTCTCAACATTGTCTCTGATGAAGTGGTGTCTAACATCAATGTGCTTAGTCTAGTGCCCAACATGGTCTCTGAGTTATTGTTGTATCCATAATATTTGAGTAGAACAACAACCAGCATCAATATATTCAGCCTTTGTGGTAGAAGTAGCAATTGAGTTTTTCTTCTTGCTAAACCATGAGATAAGTCTAGTGCCCAGAAATTGACAAGTCCCTGAAGTACTTTTCCTATCAAGCATTGATCCAACATAGTCAACATCTGAGTAGCCAACCATACTCAATTCACTTTCTTTTGGATACCACAATCCAACTTCTATAGTACCTTTAACATACCTCAATATCTTCATAGTGATGTTGTAGTGTGATTGCATAGGATGTGTCCGAAATCTAGCACACGCACCAACTGCATATTGAATATCAGGTCTGCTTGCAGTAAAGTAGAGTAGTGAACCTATCAACTTCCTATAGTTATGTTATTCAACACTCTTATCAAATTTAGTATAAATAATTTTGGTTCCTATGCTCATATGTATCTTAGCAATCTTTTCAGAAGGCATTAGATTGAACTTGTTGAGCATATCTTTTGCATACTTTGTTTGACTAACGAATATTCCATCATTGAGTTTCTTGAATTTCAATCCTAGGAAATAGTTCAATTCTCCCATCATGCTCATCTCAAATTTGCTTTTCATGAGATTTGTAAAGTCATCACAAAGTTGCCTGTTTGTAGATCCAAATATAATGTCATCAACATATACTTGAACTAAAAGTAGTTTCCCTTCATGATTTAAAGTTAATAAAGTTTTATTAACTTTAGCTTTCTAAAACCACTTTCTAGAAGGTATTTGGCCAAAGTGTCATACCATCCTCTTGGAGCTTGCTTAAGTCCATATAGAGCTTTCTACAACTTATAGATCATTCTACTTTATGAGGAACTTCAAAGCCTGGTGGTTGTTCAACATAGACTTCCTCAGCAAATTCACCATTCAGAAATGCACTCTTGACATCCATTTGGTAAACTTTAAAATCATTATGAGCTGCAAAGGCTAGAAATAGTCTTATTGCATCCAATCTTGCAACTGGTGCATATGAATTATCAAAGTCTAAGCCTTCAGTCTGGGTAAATCCCTTGGCAACCAACCTAGCCTTGTTTTTGGTTATTTCTCACCAGACTCATTCATTTTGTTTCTGAAAACCCACTTAGTTCCAATCACAGATATTCGTTCTATAAATGGAACTAGTTTCCAAACCTTGTTTCTCTCAAATTGATCCAACTCTTCTTTCATTGCAGAGATCCAGTCTTGATCCTTTAATGCATCTTCAATAGTTTTAGGTTCAATGTTTGGGATAAAACACCCAAAGAGAGAATCATCATTTTCAGCGATTGCTCTCCTAGTTCTAACACCTTGATCAATGGGACAAATCACATCCTTTGCAGTATGATATCTAATCCACTTCCTAATGGGTTTTGAACTTGTAGGGTCACTATCTACGTGATCTGAATGTGAATCACTACGATTATTACTTGACACTTGTTCAGTATCAGTGATATTTTGTACACTAGAAGTGCGGTAAATAACAGACACTTGTTCAGTGTGAGAGATTTCTGGAACATGACTTTTAGAAGGGTCATTCCCAGAAAGGTCTCTACGATGAATATTCTCAGTTTTTATTTCTGGAATTCTCATAGGAAATTGTTCATCATGTCTAAGAGCCATCTGGTTGTTACTAGACACATCATGCTTTTCTTTGTCACACTCATCCTCAATATTAATGATGGAGTTTCTCCTTTTTGAGGGTTCTTCTTTAGAAATTTAATCATAAGTTCTTGAACCTGTCTGAGAGTTCTTCATCAAGGGGTATTTTCTTGCTTCCTTCATAAAATACTACATGAACTGATTCTTCAATCTACTTTGATCTCTTGCTGTATACTTTGTAGGCATTGTTATTTATGGAATAACCAAGAAATACACCTTCGTCTACCTTTGGTTGAAATGTTCTCAAATATTCTTTTACATTGTTAAGAACAAAACATCTATAACCAAACACTTTCAAATGTTTGATATTAGAAGGTCTAGATGTTTGATATTAGAAGGTCTACCAACCAAAAGCTCATAAGGAGTTTTGTCATGGTGTTTGTTTATCAAGCATCTGTTCTGAGTGTGGCATGCTTTATTTACAACTTCAACCTAACAAATTTCACTTATTTTAGTGTCAGCTAGCATTGTCCTTGCAGTTTCTTTAAGGGTCATATTCTTCCTTTCAACAACACCATTTTGTTGTGGTGTCCTTACTAAAGATAGTTGATGTTGTATACCTTTGCAGATTCAAAACTCTTTTATGTACTGGTTGACAAATTCAGTACCTTGGTCCTTGTCATTTTTCATGACTTCAAGCTTATTTAGCATGTTTGGTATCTCCACCCTAGCATGAGATTTTTGTTTCAAAAAGACAACCCAGGTAAACCTAGAGAAGTCATCTACAACAACTAGATCATACTTCTTGCCTGCATAACTAGTTACAGATGATTCAAAAAGATCCATATGTAATAGTTGCAGTGGTCTAACACATGAATGTCTGGTTTTGGACTTCAAAGAGGTTTTGGATTATTTCCCCAATTGACAAGCAGACCAGCCACCATTCTTTCTGAATGTTGTTTTAGGTAATCCAACCACTAACTCTTTCTTGGTAAGTTTGTTTAGAGTTTTTGAAATTCAAGTGACTCATTCTCTTGTGCCATAACCAATGTTCGTCAGTGTGACCTGATTGACTCACCATGAGACATCTTGAGATGTGGCAGATGTCCAATCATCGACATATAGACTTCCTTTCTGCCTAGCAACGAAGAATGTCTTCTTTGACTCATTGGCAATCAATTTGCAAAATTTCGATTTGATTTTCACCGAATAACCCATATCTGCATACTGGCTCATGCTTAGAAGATTATATTTCAAACCATTAACATGTAATACATCAAAGATTGTAAGAGATCCCAATTTGACGTTGTCAAATCCTATAGAAGGATTTAATTTTCCTCCAGCAACCTGATGTTTGATCCAGTATCACATACTCCATAATGGACCAAGTTTGCTTTGTCTCCTGTCATATGCTTCCCGCATCCACTATCAAATAACCTTTGAGCTTTAGTCCATGACGCGTTCTATACAAAACAGGAAACATGAGTTAGGTTCGTGCCTTAGTAACAAGACCACTTAGACTAAACGTTCTTCCTGTGGAAATCCATTTTTGAATGAATCTATCAGGAGTAGGCTTTTGTCTACTTGGAACATAAGGAGGAATTTTAGAATCATTGGATCTAAGATCAATCTTCCTTCTTGGAGTGCTCCTTGGTGTTCCTCGTGGTGGCTTAAGAGACCTGTCAGGTTTCTGAGTTTGCTTTTCAGCAAGCTTAGTTTTCCTGGCCAAGTTTCCTCTAGCCCTGGCATTCAGTGTTTCAGTGGCTTGGGATTGCTTCCAATTCTGATAATTGCTATAAGAAATTCTAGCTTTCCACCATCATTCTGATCCTTCCTTATATTGTTGTATGAGGACCTTCCTGATAGCACAATAGACAATACCATTTCGAGCACCATTAGCTTTCTGAACACGATTTTCAGCAGCCTCACTAGTTTCTGCATCATCCCTATATCCATAGAATGGTACAGTGGAAATACACCAACGATGCTTCCCTTTCTAGTGATACAACATCGTGGATGATTACAAGTCAGAGGATCATGTTTCTTTTAAGAAACCGTTTCCACAAGTTTGTTTGGGACTTGTTGTTCCTTCAAAGGTTTGGTCGCAACTGCCTTTCCTCTGTCAAGAACCTTAGCTTTTTGACCAATGCTGTAGGTTTATTTGGAAACTTTATGTTGACTTTTTACTAAGGTCAACCTTCTATCACTCTTTTTCAGAGGAGTGGAGCTACTTGATTGGGCGTCAAGTCCAAGTCCTCCTTTCTCAGAAGGGTCTCTCAGATAAGATTGAACCTCCGTGAGAGTGTCACTAGCTTTGACAAATGATTGAAGGACATCTCTTTCTTTCTGAGCTCATCATTTTCAAAAAGAAGTTTCTTCAACTTTTCATTTAGCTCATTCAAGGCTAGCTCAGGAGAACTTTCATTCTCCGATATTTGAGATCTAAGTGATGCTATTTCACCGTCCTTTCTCTCAGATACCTTGGTCAAGTTAGAAATCTTTTTTTTTCAAGAGTTTCTTTTTCTTCTTCCAGAACATTGTCTTTGATTCAGCAACCAAGAATTCTCTCTCGTATCGATCAAGTTTACTCTTGACCAATTCCAAATCCTTGATACCGTCATCATATCATTCATAGTATAAGAATTGTGATGTACGTATTACCTCATCAGCCATAAGGCATTCTTCAATGTTGGAGATGCTGAGACCTACAATCTCAGCAACTGCACACATGTCATTCTTCTTCTGTCCAAAGTCGATTACACTGTGAGTAATCCCGCACAATTCTGGCGATTGTAATTTTGAGTCTTCTGAATCCTCATCTTTAGAATCTGACTCAATATCCAAAGCATCAAGTTGAATTTTGATTTTCTTTCTCTCTTTATTGAGCAAGACCCTCTGAGTCCTTTTGAAAGTTCTTCTCCTTTTTGTCACCCGTCTTAAGCTTGTTAAAAGCAGGACAATCACGTTTGAAGTGACCGGGATTCTGAAAACAGAAGCAGAGGTCATTTCCAATTTCAGCGAGTTCAGTACTAACAACTTTCTGAGCAGGGTTGTTCAGAGAGTTGTTCATTTTCATGACTTAAATGATTTTGTGAGTACCTTGTTTCAGAAAATTCCAATCGATATTGACCTATCCATAGTATTTGAGTTCTAGTTTTATATACTTATGGACCATATACCAACCTATCTTTCTAGACTTCTATTTCCAGAAGATCTTAGGCTTTCTGAGTCGTAAGTCTCAGAAACCTTATCATCTTTCTTTTCATGTAGGTTATCTGATTCTCATGTTTCCTTTTTCTATGATTCTCATACTCTTTTAGAGATTAAGAACTTTTCGGTTCTGTGGCATCACCATTAACCCAAGACTATGACTTAAGGTTGAAAATCTACTTTCCTGGAGTGTCTTAGTGAAGAAATCTGCAAGTTGATCTTCAGTACCAACCTTTAGAATCTCTATATTGCCTTTTTCAACATGGTCTCTGATGAAGTGGTGTCTAACATCAATGTG
>JAYMSP010002664.1:0-23014 GCA_036897095.1 Plantago elongata
TATTTTTTTTCAAATTTTGAATTTTGTCCGTTGTTTAACGGTTATAACTCCGAAAATACAAAAAAAAAAAAAAAATCACCAACGGCTATATTTTTTCGAGATCTATAAAATGAGACCAATCTTGATATTTTTCGACTCATCCCATTTTCAACTCCTCTTTCTCTCTTAATTAAACTTAAAACACTCTCTTCCCCTCAAATCATCCTCTCCACTTCAATATTCCGGAGTGATGGATGCAGTATTTCCAGTGGTTGAAAATCAACAAACCCGACAAATATCATGAGCACATGCAAGCTCACTTTGAAAACACTTCTTCCCAACCCCAACCGAATTACGTTCAACCCTTGTTCCAAAGCTCCTACCAAGATCCCTACACTCAAAATTACCATTCTCCAACCTCCCAAACACCAATCTTTTCACAAACACCGGAAGAAGAGGTTGTTCTTGAAACGCAGCCGGAAAAACAACCGATCTGAAGGCGTGGAAAAGCGAAAGCCACTGAAGGAGTGACGAAAAACACATCAACCACACGGAGCAACCTGTACAACGAGCATGAGGATCTCGCTCTCATCTCAGCCTACATGGCTGTTAGCCAAAATGTTATTGTTGGAACCAATCAGAAGTACTGTATATTGTTCCGTCAATTTGAGGAGAAGTATGAGGATATCAGGAGGGCGAGAATGATGTTTGTGGCGGTTAAATTTCGTACTCATGATTCACTTCGTGGAATATGGGGGCGACTGAGAGATGACATAACTCATTGGTTGATTTGTGTGGAGCGTGCTACAGTCGCTGTCGGCCAACAAAGTGGCTACAATGAGTCTGATGTCAACGACACTGCCCAGGAACTGTACAAAGAGAAATCAAAAGGTCACGCCGCATTTGCAGCGTTCAAACAGTGGGATGCCATGAAATCATACCCATAGTGGGAATTCAAGATGAACTTGGAGGAAACCATGAAGAAGTACGTAGCATCTGGGGGTGATGAGGTTCTGGGTGGCGATGGTGATGTAGGTGAGCAACCAATGGAATCAGCAGGTGGCAGTAGTGGAAGTAAGTGAAATCGAAGTTATGAAGGTGTGGCAAGTATCAAACGTCCTATCGGTCGTGACAAGGCCAAGAAGTTGGATAATAATGCCAGTTCCAGTAACTCATCAATGGATGTAATGGACGAGGGAATTAATAACTTTAATTCTATTATCCCCAATACCTTGAAATGGAAAAACAAAAGTTGAAGTTTGCTTGCGAGAATGAGGAACGTAAGTCCAAGGCGAAGATGATGGACACGTATTTGGCACTGATGTCAAACTACAACAACTTGCCCGACGATGCAAAATCACACTTTGAAGCACTAGGCAAACACTGTTTGAATCGAAGTAAAAAGCCTACTCTTGTGTTAGAAGCAGTAGCATCTCAAGATACTTGGATATGACATTCATTCTTTGGAGTTTCGAGAAAATACAATGACTTATCAATTGTGCAACATTCATCAGTTTTCGACGATCTCCTTAACGGCACGACACATTAGGTCAACTTTGAGGTTAATTGTCATCAATACGACATGCCTTACTACCTAACCGATGAGATCTACCCAGCTTGGGCTACATTTGTTCCCGCCATCCCGAATTCGGTAACTCACCAACAAGCCAAGTTTCTCTAAGCTTCAGGAGTCTTGCCGCAAAGATGTCGAACGTGCTTTCAGAGTTATGCAAGCCTGTAAATCGACTCTTGTGATTTCAAGAAAATTCATTTTTTCAAAAAAAAGAAATACTGTAATTAATAACTGAACTAATTGTTTGATTGACTATTTCATATATTATCGAAAAGAAAAAGGGAAAAGGAAAAATGAACAATTGCTAAATTATTATCTTAAAATATAAACTACCAGTAGCTAGAGGGAATAATGACCGTCGACATATTATTCAGAACCACTACATAATCGACATTTAAAATTTCCAATGCATAAGGTAAGTTTTTGGTTTGGTTAAGTCCACGTATATGAGGTGGAATGTCAAAATTAGAAAATGCATGACAATTAAAAAAGAACAATTAGGTAGCTTGCATTTGTTAATTTTGATACTGTGTATGCGTGGTGGAGCATTAATTAAAATAAATTATATGCTTTGGAATATTTATTGTCATTGGGATCGAAATCTGCTTTCAAAATCTCCGACCATGGAATTGTTAGCTTGATATAATGTTCGTACTTTGTACCTTATTACTATGTAATTATTTGTTTTCACCATAAACTCTTCATTATTAATTAGTCAGTTCAATGTGGACAAACAGCTTGCTAATTGAAGTTCATTGTATCTGAATAATCTGATTATTGTTAAACCAAATCTCGTATCACTGAGAAGATGAGATAATGAGATAACTCCATCGATCATAGAATCCATTTGATATCAATGGTTAATTAAGACCAGATTAGGATGATGATACTTACACATGGACAAAATCATTTGCACTATCGAGAAATTTGTTGTGTTAAGTCAATAATCGTGTCTCATTGGACACGTATAATGTAAGGACTGATTGAAATAGAATATTAAGTGGTTTTTTTCAATTGAAATTGAATTTTAATATATAAAATATTCGATTTGAGTGGGGGAATGACCACTCCAGCAGTATAACAAACGGGTCGTAATTAGCTTATCAGACTTCAGACATGATTCGGTGAGAGTATGGTTTTGTAATCACTTTTTATTATTTGGCCAAGTGGTCTTGGTTTAACCACCAAGTCTAAAGACTCTAAACAAAGTAGTAGCTTTGTTTTGGATTTATGCATTTAGAATTTTATTCCACAAACTGATAAATGATTACAAACTTTATCAGAGAGGTTTAATTTAAAAAATATAAAATAAGAATATGGTTTTGATTTTACGAATCAACTAGGCCAATATATAGCAACTCATTAAAGACTTGTCGCGAATATATAATATTTGTATTTGTCGATTGATGAACTAACGAGGGTGAAATTGAAATTTAAAGCCCTGATAATATAAGTGAGGCGATTAATGTTTAAAAGAATAGGTCTAGTAAAAAACATACTGTTATATTCCCAATGCAATTCATGTTTATAATAACCTGTCAATGTATCGTTTTTGACTATATATTCCTCGACCGTGGTACATAGCAATCATTATTCCTTCTTTCATGGCAAGCTTCTGCACGAAGAAAGTACATTGCAAGGAACGATTTGAACAATGAATTGAGCAGTGTTCCGAATTACAAGTTACCGACTTTATGGGTGTATAATGCAATCAGGAGTGGAACCATGAGGGGGTATAAGGGGGCGTTCATCCCAGTTAAAATTTAAAAATTAAAATTTTTATATGTAATATTTTCGTTAATTTAAAATTCCACCCCTGTAAATCCTTAAAAAAGAATTTCTATATATAATTTCGTCCTATCAAAATTTAAATTTTGGGTCCCGCCCTGAATGCAATTCTCACCTCGTTTGCAAAACCATTGGGAAGTAGATGATGAAGTAGTTAGTGTAGGTAGGATCACTTAATTAGAACTGCAATTATGAAATAAAATCGTTAAGAGGCTATTTTAATTTATTCATTCACTAATCACTTGGATATATCCCACTGGTCAACTCACTAGAACTTTCAAACCTCATAGGCTCATACTAATTAATTCACAAAACTGAATATTAAACAATTTATAATGTAAAGGAGATCAAAAATACGCAGCATATTCTGCAAAGTACAGCTGCTTCAAAAGCAAACCAGTCTTTTCTCTTTGATAATTATAACCTTATTTCTGTATGTTAATTGAATACCTGGGTTAATTAGATTAATATTCAAATGCCTGTTTGAATATTACTCGAATATTTTATGTTTGTTATGATATTTAAATGTCGAAGATCGAAATGGCTCTACAGTAGCAACATTTTTCTCTACCTATATAACAAATCTATAATACCCTATCCAATTACAATTCTATATCAAACACAATTTTAACAATCCCACTACAATTTCGATCACTATTCACACATTTAAATCGGGGCATTTAAGTCGCATGTAAATCAGCTCCTTAAGCATAATTAGTTAAGTATTAAGATAAATACAGTGGAATCTAACTGAGTGTAGTTAACGACTACGAAAGTAGGTAGTAGGTGAAGAATTGACAATAACTTTATTTTAAGAAAAGGATTTCTTTATAATTTCTACTTAATTATTTATACCAAAGAAAAATTATGTTATTATAAATAATAATTAAACAAATACTTGTACGTACTTATGAGCTTGATTAGCCAATCATACACTCGAGGAATGCGATCCTGTCAGTGAAGTTAATGATGTATTAGTACCCTGACACCAAACTGTAGTACATTAACAAACCTCTGTTGTACAAGTACTATGATATATAATGATACATTAATTAAATTTTATAAAGATGTTTTGTAAATAGATTAGTTGATTTACAAAATATGCTAGGTAAAACAAATCAACTTATTTATTTTATTTATTTATAAAATTTCAGAACAAACTTATGAAATTAACTTCATTTATCAGTGTTAGTCAGATGTTCACGTAATATATATATGTTATAAAAGTAAATTTATAAAATTAATAAATTAATTGATGATGTATGCTATTAGTGAAAATTAACAACTTGTCCAAAATTAGGTGAGGGTTAGGGTTAATCTTTTGATATTGTCACCATTTAAGGCGATACACTGCAGAATTACAAGCTAGTGATGTGTTGAAAAACATTTTAAAGAGCGACTGTTGCATCATTGATACTCTATAATACTACAATTGTATATCGTCATATTAAATATATAACTTTGAGTGTGAAAGATGTATTATTTGTATTCTGTAATACAATTCTAAGTCTTTATTGTAATTATTTCATTTTTCTGGATAGTTTTTTGTAATTTTCTCCCCAATTGGATCCTGGAATGAATTCTCCCACGCTCGACAGAGTTAAGTCCAGAGCTAAGGGGTTTGCACAATTGGTGAATTGTGTTGTTAGTCCATGTGGGCTCGGAGCCTTCCATGGCTCAATAGATTTGGCATTCACGAGTCCATGGAGACTTCCTCCTTTGTTGTAGGCAGCCTCATGGGCCGAAGTAAACCTGGTGTGATCTTGGGCCTTTAAACTTCAGATATTGAATTAATCAAGTTGAGGCTAGTGTTGTAATCTAACCACATAACTAGCATTTACTCCCACTTCTATTACTTATACTAATCAAAAACTTAAAAATAATTATAAGTCTTAAGAAGTAACTTTTCCACTACTTCCTCATTTTTAGGTTACAAAAATCGTATATGTTTTAGTTTAATAGTTGTACAATACTACTAATAATAAGAATTTTAACATTTACATATTCAAAATTTTATGAAAGATTTTTTAGATTTTTAATATGTTTTTCATAAAAATTAATAAATAACAATGAGAGAATGATAAATTTTTAAATTTTTACATTTTAATATAAAAGTTGTATTTATATTTAATAGAATGAATTTAAAATTGAAAATGATAAGTATGTCACGTGGATATCCACGTGTCACGGATACTAGTATTGTAATATGGAAAGTTTGTCAGGAACTGAACTCCCACTCCAGGGACTCCAGTAGTGTACTTTAGATCCTGCCCGAGAGCAGAGGCGGACCAAGTACTAGGGGACATAGTCGAGCTTTCACCCTGCGAATCCCGGAAGTTCAAATCTGAGTCCTGCTTGCGAATATGATCAACCCTGCTGTTAGTTTGTTACTGTCGTCATTCCCAGTTTCCCATCAATTTCAGATATGTACAAAAACAAAATACATTAGGGAGAATGTATGCGAAAAACAGCTATTAAAAACGAACGCTGGTAGGCCGTACTGGAGAGAACGGAGTAACATACTAACGGTGATGAAGACACGCCTATGACAACAACAAAGGTATCGAGTAATACTACAGGGGAAAACCTGACAACCCAAGAAATATAAATGGCTTATTGTTTTGTGCAAGAGTAATATCTAGTTATCCACAAATAACGTGTGCATTTGTGAATGATGTTTTACGCACCATCGAGCTAGCTAGGATACCTACTGTTATCTTTAATTAGCGTAAACACTTACTGATTTTATCATCATATGTGTGCAGTGAGATGATTGGGCTGTGTGCTTTTATAAGACGCCACGAGAGATCTGGTGATCGGCATAACATGATCAGAAGAATTTCATCTGATCAATCTTTCTGGCCGTCCACCCTTCCAAAACCGGACTGAGTTGCATCAAGTCTGCTTTCTCATCTTATCCAAGTGAAAATTGTATAAATTCAACCTGATCATGTAAATGAGATTGTTATGGGTGTGTGCCGGCTCAATCAAGTTTCTAGTTCTTGTGTTACTGCTGATAGCTGAGGATTTGAACATTCATCAAGTACATACATATTTGCTTAACTAGTGTTTGCACAGTTCCTTTAAGATACCATGTTTGGAGGAACTGGTGTCTTAACCTTTTTATGCGTCTGCACTTTTCATTTCTTACTTTCCAGGGTAGAGTAGGATTAATTCATATTAAATCTGTCTTCAGGATAGTATTCCTCCCTATCCTCTTCCCCTCAGTTTGTTTGCTTAACTGTTTTTGCATAAATATTGTTTATCAGTGTTTGTATGTCATATTTGAAGAGCATGTGTTCTTCAAAGGAAGATTCTTTATCTGGCATCATTGGGAGCTTCATGTACATATGTGGAGTCTGTTGGCGTTGGTCAGGTCTGTGCATTTCTTTATCCAGGTATCATGGTTTCATTGTAAATCTTGGCATATGGGAGTAGCCTTGGGTGATATATGGTGTTTGAGTAGAAAAAAGAGAAATGTAGGAGACTGCAAAAGAAAGATACCACAGTTTAAAAAAGAAATCGATTTCAAAGAGGACTGGAAAAAAGGAATAAACAATCTAAAAGAGGCTTAAAACATAAAAAGAAGGCCCAACTCAATATTTCATCTCCAGTTATGTAGTTGTCACTTTATGTTATGGATTTTAATTTATTTCAAATTACTTGATGATTGATAGATCTTCTGTTTATGAATCTTACTTAGGATGTTCTGCTGATAGCTATAGGGTTGTATGTAATTTGACTGTGAGAATGATTATAATCTGTTTTGCACTCTTCAGTTTGCTTTTTGGTTATCAGGTTATGCTAGATACCTATCAGTTCTCAGATTGTTATGATAAATGGAGTGATGGTGTAAAAACAGTTGGAATTGTCCCTAGAAATTTTCTGCAGAAATGTTATCAGGAAGAGAGTGGCTATTCTATGCAGAGAGATGGAATTCACCTGAAGCATGACTGCTACTCGATTGTTTTGGAGCTGCAAGCTGAAGTCTGCAGATACAATCTGCAGATGCATATAGCAGAAAGTGAACAGCAAACTGATGTTTTTCTGAGAAACTGCGGATTCGAGCTGCAGGCTCAAGTTTCAGAGGTTCTGCAGGTTCCGTCAACAGCCTACAGATACACACAATCAGCTCCGGATCTCAATTGCGAACTGAATAAAGGAAGCTGGCGTTGGAACTGTATTGTGGAAGGCACGGGTACAGGCAGCATGTCAGTCTTTGAACAGGTTTTCAGACCGATTTTTACACAACTGCTGTATGAAATTTTGGATCGACTGCATTCTTCACATCGACAAATTTGGATCATCGTCAATGAGTTATGCCTCGAATCTTGGTTTTTGGCTCAATCACCTAGAATTTGGTTTAAAAGAAAATTGCAACTGCAAGGGCATCGATGGACTGCGCAGGTGGGCAGGACTTTTGGCTCGGCAAAGGGCAGGCGGCCTGGCCTATTGGGCATGTTGGCACGAAACGAATCTTTTGAGATCTCTTGCAAGACTTCTGATACTTATGTTTCGTATAATACGACTAAGTCTTGTAAGGATCTAGTATATTTTGTAAATGTGTTATTCTTGATAGCCAGATTAGCTAGTTGGGTATTTTGGTGGGATGTAATTATCTTACGACTCTTGGTGTACGCGGATTCCTTCAAACCGCCATGATTAGTATATATATATAAAATTCGAGAACTTGGGCTCTCTTTAAAAAAAAAAAAAAAAGTTATATAAAGTGGCAAGAGGTAGAAGTAGTTATAATAACTAATCGATTCTTATTATATAGATGAACATGGATGGGGCTACAACAACAACAACACGACTACTTGAAAGATTTCATCAATGAAGTTCGTCACAAATATATCTTCGAGCACCAACACTTTATTATTCCGACCTTTAAGCAACAACTCATACGCTAAAAGCATAAACACGAACGAGTTTTAACCCATAGTGTAGGAAGGTGTTGGCAAGTTAATCACGGTGCTCTTAACCTTTGTCATCATGGTAATGCTGTTTGTGATGCCCTGTGAACCAATTCCACTGTCTTTAAGACCCTGTAAAATCACAAGCGCGCCTTTTAGTCCAGTTTCCAACCAAACACGTCTAATCTTTTAGACCGGAAACAACATTATATATGTGCGTGTTTACCTGGAAAGGAAAATGATCAGGACCACGAGCCGGGGCAGAGTTTATCTGGACAGTTCCTGTCTCCATCGCATCACTAATCAGCATTGCCTTGTTGATGTCTTTAGTGAACACAGAGCCCTAAAATTTCAGCATTTTAAATTTCCATTAGCTGTGATTGATTGGTTTATGAAGTAATACAGGATATATGGGAAATGAGGGCATGAGAGTTTTTAACCTGGAGGCCAAAGTTACTAGCATTGCAATGATGAATTCCTTCTTCAACTGAGCCGATCCTTACAACTGGAAGAACAGGTCCAAATGGCTCCTCCCATGCAATTCTCATGTCAGGTCGAACATGATCCAACAACAAAGGCCAGATAAGGTTTCCCTCCCTCTTGTACTCTTGGCAAAATGTTGCTCCCTTCTGTTTGGCATCCATGACTAGCCCCTCGATGAAGTTAGCAGATGATTCAGAAACAACAGGAGTGATATCGCAATCTTCCTCAGGTGGACCAACTGTCAGTTTTGAGACCTTTGCATTCACTTTCTCGACCAGAGAATCGGCAACAGACTCCATTACCAAGACCACTTTCACAGCAGTGCACCTCTGACCACTGTAATGAAATTGTGACACTTGCATTTAGTTCGATCACCTCATTATCAATTGCGGAAAGATAAAAAGGCGTAGAATATCCCATACCTGTAGGAAAATCCTCCTTTGATAATGTTGTTCGCCACTAAATCTAAATCGGCATCCTCAAGCACAATACATGCATCTTTTCCTCCAAGTTCCATTTGTAGAGGAATCATGCCAGCTTTCTTCGAAATTGCAATTCCAGTGTCACCACCTGTGAAACTAATCAAAACAGACAAAATCATATGGATTACTCCTGTCTGCTTTGAGCGGAAAACAAGATAAATAGTTTGCTCAATATGTGTTCATATACCTAATGCAGTTAACACCGGGATGCATGGTGAGAAAATCACCGATTTCTGAACCTTTTCCTGTGATACAGCTGATGAGCCCTTTAGGGAAACCAGCCATGTGAAAGCAATGAACCATATGAAGGCAAGACACAGCTCCCTAGAATGAAGCACTTTGTAAGCTAATTGATAACATTGAGCTATAGATGCTAGCTATGTCAAGAAATCATGCATCTCTACTACCTGAGTTGGTGGTTTCAGGACAAGGGAGTTTCCAGCGATAAGAGCAGGCCCGATCTTGGAGACAGCAAGGTTAACAGGATAGTTGAATGGTGGGATGGCCAATACAACACCAAGTGGAATCTGTAAACAAAGCATTGAAGTCAGTTGAAGCATTGTTACAGTATGATTTCTGAAATGGGATTTGTACTACAATCTTTGTTTGAATCTACTACAAGTATTTTAGTTTTCTAAAACTGTTAGGTCATAATTCAGTTTATTTTTCCAGCAAACTAGAAATTGGTTATATGATCGTTCAGCTAGTAAACTTTTCCTTCAATTTAACATCATACAAAAGGTAAGTAGTTACAACAACAAAAGAGACTGTATTGTATAGACCTTAGATGTGAGGCAGTATTTGGTTCTCTCATTCCCTGGGAAACTATCTGCTACCAAGAAAGAACCCTGGCCCAAAAGTCTAACACCTTCTTCCGCAGTATAAGAAATCAGATCCCCTGACCTGACAACCTGCATTCAGTCCACAATGTTAAGACTCATGACAAACATTCTCTCACAAATACAAAATTAACTTCTCAATGATGACATATCTAAAGCTACCTCTGTGACAGAGTCCTTTGCTGGTTTTGCGATTTCCTTTACCAAAGCCTCAGCAATAGGGGCCTTGTGCTCTTTGAGGATTGCGGCAGCTTTGTGAAGCAGCTCTGCTCGCTTCCACAGTGGGGTTTTCGCCCATGCCTTTTGCGCGACTTTGGATGATTCCATAACCTTGTTCACCTCTTCTTGTGTACAAGCTGATCATATAGTGACAGATCAATAGATGTGCATTTACGCTCTAGCAGTATTTTAGTTTAACAACAACAAAATACGTATGAGAAGTCTGAAGTTCAAATGACAATTAGTATATGAATATTTACCATTTCAAAGTTTTGTTTCCTTACATCAATTATATTTCTATCATGATTTAGTGATCAAGCAGGTATTTAACTAGTTCCATAAGCAGAACATAGTCATCAGGCATGTATAACATCAAAATGACCATGGTTCCTGTTCCATAATTTACGTGCCCAAAATTTTATTTCTGGTTCGGTTTCTGAGGACATGGATCTACAAGACTACAACAACATTTCCCCACAAGTTCCTTCATATTTTTCTCCATCATGATAATTAGTTCATAACACACAAACAATTCATAATCAATGATCTTTCTCCCCGAAAATAACGTCGCACCTCCTAAATCTTATCCTGATTCCGATCCTGTCAAAACCAGTATCTACCTCACCACCATGTTGTCTTCAACCTATTTTCTTGCTACTATCACCTGATCTACATGTCAACATTACTTAGGTACCACTTCCATTTCTCTGTACCAAACAGCTACTCATCCCTTAAAACAGGCCTAAATTTAAGCATATTTTCATAACTTTTCGACACATGTTGAAAACACTCTGTTCCTAAATGTCACCAAACCATATAATCAGCGATCGAATCTATCTTTCTCACCTAGAAACACATATGTTTACGATCAATACATAACAATTAATCTTATCCTACCTTACATAAGCAACAGATTTGCATGCTTAATCAAGAAACAGAGCAGTTAGTTAGTTTAGTTAGTTAAATCAGTTACCTTGAACTTTGTACTGAGTCTTCCTGGTAGTAGGATTGACGATAGCAACGGCCTTCCCGGAAGCCGAAACCTTCCACTCTCCGTCAGCATAGTACTTAAACACCTCCCCTTCTAAAATCTCAGCAAACACTCCATTGCCAGCCATGTCAGCTGATGCTTGCTTCTTCTTGACGACTGGTTTTTCAGCTTCGATCACAGCGACCGAAGAATGATGTTGCTGGAGAACTGAAGTGATGTGAAGTGAAGCTCTGGTTCTACTAGTAGTTGTAAGAGTGTTGGTATGGAGAGGTGGATGGTGGTTATAAATAGGGGTAGTGAATGTTATTATCTTTTTAGAAGAAGGTGAACCACATTTCTCCAACAAGCATGTTTGGTTCACAATGTTTGAGTACATCATTTTTGTGGTCATTTTACTGTTTTGTCCCCACTCGATGTTGATTGCCTTTGGATATGGGGAAAATGGTAGCTTCCCACGTTATTGGATTTGCCTTAGTCCCACGAGGAAAGTCTCTTCCTCTTTTATAATTCAAGAAATGAGAAAGAAAAAAGTGTTAGTCGAGGTCGATATCTTCGTTTGTAATATTTTATATGATAAAATTGAAAATACAGACTCCAAGTAGGTTGAAATTTGTTAGATTGGCACTTGATTAATTTCTTTAACCACAAATTATGAACAATGGTTCGAATTATCTAAACGTCAATGATTTCAATTACAAGAGGTTAGAAAATGTACGAACTCACAATCACATTAGGGTGGGAGATAGTGATAGTTGTGCGCATGCAAACTCCTAAAACACAAACCTATATAATACGGATGATTTTTAATATTCGAAATTTAGAAGTTCTCCATATATAAATAAACTGAACAGATTTATATTGAGTTCGAGCTTCAGAGTTTGGGCGGGCTTCTAATGTAAAATTGCAGAGTAGAGGGAATTGCAATACCCCTATGTTCTAAAAAGTGTAGGGACAAGAGAGGCTTTTGATAAAAGAATGGTGAACATAGATGATACTCATAAAGCTAGCAAGTGATTAAAGTAAAGTCATGCCTTTAAAATTTCACAAAAGAATGGCAAATTCTCGTGAAAGTGACTAATTTTCTCAAGAGTAGTAAATCATATACTGTACTATTGCTCCTTACTATACATTGTAATGAGATACTGAAAAATAGTTCGATCTATATAATCATATTTTGTGAAAAGGGGTGAAATTAGTGTTCACAAACGTAGTTATTTACCTGCCAATCCAATGTAAAGATCCCTACCCCGCAAAATCTGATCCCTACCCTGCAAAATCTTAAGAAGAAGATTTCGCGGGCGAGAACGTGGAATAATCGCAGCCCGGACCAAGATTTGGCAGTGCAAAATTAAGTTTAAGATATGATGTACAAATTTGTTCAAAGTTGGGTGAATTTAATGGAGGATTAATGGCCTTGGTGTAATCGTCAGCTGTGAAAGTAGCTAAGTATCGACGGATTAAAACCATGAGAATTTAGGTACGTATGGTAGTAGCCAGTTATGTGAGAATGAGTTCTTCATTTTCATCGCATATGAACAAAACAAAACTAGACAGCATTCATGTGACGTATTCCAACACTAATGGAGAACCATCTCTATTTTGGGCGTACTTTTTGAGAACTAAGATCCTAAAACTAAGCTCAATTTTAGACCCATATGTTAGGATTTAGCAATGTGCATCACCTTAATTGTTCACACCTTAAAAAAATAACCTTATCGTGGGTGTAAAACGATGCATTATAATTAAAATATCTGAATTTTTAAATATGTAATGTTTGTAGGTAAACATTTTGTAACATAATATTTGATGTTTGATCTGGTTTCTTAGAAAAGTTACTTTTAAATACTTAACTATGGACGGATTTTCATGAGATTTTGTGTATTTCGAGATCCAAGGTTGTCTTAAGCTCCATTCTTGTAGGAGTTTGGACTAGAATCTAGATAATAAGACATGATGTTAATGGCGCAAATTTGGAGTATATAGATTCATTAGCCACCTCATTACAAGGTGTTGAATCATCGTCAAACTTGGTAATTTATGTTAAGGTCTCACTAAATTAACTTCTCCTGTACTTATACAAGTTGCAACATGATGACACACTTTCTATAAATGAATAACAGAAAATTGGTGCTTATCAAGTATCAACCGTGCCCAAACTTTATTGTGGCACACCCTCATATCACCTAAAACTACAGCACTATAACTATTTACAGGTAGGTACGTTTTGCCGTTTCGGCCCAATTGAGTTTGCGAATATTTGTGGGTAACACTTTGCCTTAGAATTTATGTTTGGGATAGTTGGAATAAAAATTTGAGATTCCGGTAGGTCACATTATCGAGTAATTGATATTTAGGTTTTAAGGTATCCGATTGGGTATGGGAATTTATTCGTATTATTGCGTTCGAAAACATTAAATGAAATCACGTAGTGAAATTCAACAATCACATAACTCCGACTTAAGGATATGAGCAAGTATTTGATACTTTATTGTAAGTGTTGTGTTTGAGTCTTAATAGGATGGGATGGCAAAGTGGCTTGCTAAGCTGGAGTATGATGCAACCGTTGAACGGTCGAACAAATCAGATCTAACATTAGGCATGTATAATAAAGTGTTATTTGATTGGATGTTTCTTTTCTATCTTTTGATCAAAAAATTGTATAGTTGAATTTTAACAGTTAATTTATTTTTACGATTATTTTATCGTGGAACTAAGTAAAGTCATTGGAGAATACTATGTCAGAAGGAGGAGGAGAAAGGAGAAATGGACTCAAAGTCTTGGATCTTTTGCAAAGGGTAATCCCCTTTAAATGATTTGTTTTTAAAACA
The DNA here is from genome assembly GCA_036897095.1 of Plantago elongata. Taxonomy (NCBI): domain Eukaryota; kingdom Viridiplantae; phylum Streptophyta; class Magnoliopsida; order Lamiales; family Plantaginaceae; genus Plantago; species Plantago elongata. Next base: position 14,099 of record JAYMSP010002664.1, read on the forward strand.
AATCATAAATGTAGAAAATACTTTTAATATAAATATACGTACCTTATCTCGTTATGTTGGTCTCTGTCTCGGGCCTTATCAACAATTTTGCTACGTAGAACTCTTCCAGGTTTGTTGATATGTTAACGAAGCTCGGATTTTCTTAGTAAAACTTCAAATTGCTTACTTGGAGTGAACATATTTAATCTTCGAAGATCTTTCTCTATAGATAATGCACAACAGAGAAATAAAAATGAGAAGCTTTTAGAAATAAGAAACGTATAAAACATTATAGGAAGTTTTTCGAAAAAAAATTTCCATATAGAAAGTTTTCAGACACACAACTTACCTTGCATTTGATGTTAAGAGAGTATGGGTGAAGCTGCAATTCAATCTAACAGTAATGTGTAGAGCTACAAAAATCCAACAGTCTTTCTGATTATTATTATCCTACTTCTTGCACACAGAATGGGACATATATAACTCACTTAACCATACTCCATATCTTTATTAAATTCGTTTCGTTAATGGAATTGTGAAACTACGTGTTTTAAAAAAACAATATGACACAACTTGACTCATTTATCCGTTTTACCTTCAAATCTGAATGTACCCACCATATTGGCATGCAATACTACCAATGAGTAATTTTGAAATTAATGATAAATAAAAATAAATAATTTCGGAATCAATGTGTAGACGAACGATTAGAGGAAAACATGTTAATTTAAACGGTGAATTTGGTCTCCTCTAATTCATATTTGCTAGAGCGTCTCAAGAAACCGTGCAATTCTGTCAACTTATTTTAGGGATTCTAGTTATACAATAAGCTCAGTTGGTTGTACTTGGTTCGTTTAGTCAGTTCAGTCATAACAGAGCTTTTAACCTCTTTGCAGTAATCGCTTAACTCACTTGTTTTCTCTCTATTAATCAATTTTAGTCCTTAATCAGGTTATTAAGATTTCTATATTTGAAAAGTTGCAGTGGTAATTACATGTTTCTTTTTTCCTTTTCATTTTGAGTTCGTTTTACGAGAGATTCCTACATTTTGGAGTTTGAAGAGTCTCGAAAATTCCCCAATGATAAAACTAGATACCTTATTTTCACAACTTGACTTTAGATGATTTTTCGCGAATCTTTTAACCCGCATTCATTATAAACGGGTCAAGTAAAAACTAGATAATATAATATAAAAACTAAACAATAGTGAAAATTTAATATTATATAAAAACTAGAGAATTCATTTTATAAACAAGAAAATATAATGTAAAACTAGACAATGTAATATAAAAAATAAACAATATAATGTTAAAACTAGGTAATATAGATTACACCGAATGAAATTTTTGTACAAGTAATAAAATTAAACAAGATCATTTATAAAACTAGACAATATAGTTACAAAACTAGATAATATGTAGTAAAAACTACACAATATATACTAAAAATTAGACGATTCAACACATATACATAACATAAAGATATAATACGAAAAACTAGACAATCATTGGTAAAAACTAAAATACATGTTATTTATATAAAAACTAGAAAATATGTGTTAAAAATTAAGGAGTCCCTCCGGACCCTCTCAATGTAAGGGGACTTTTATGAGACTTAGTATTTTTTTTTCTTTTTGAATTAGTATATCATTTGACGAATAGCATGTACGTAGCAAATGATAACCACAAGCAAGGGCGGATGGAAAACATTTTTTACACGGCGTTTTAACTGAAAGTATTATAAAATATATTAATAATATATCTATTAATAAGGACTAAAAAAAATGAAATTTTGCACTAAAATTTAGATCTCTTTGTAGAGGGTTTATGATAATTAACATATAATATACGATATCTTTTTTGTAGTAGTATAAAATAAGATTGAAAATTTAAAATTTCTTTTATCTTTTAAAATTATTTTACAATATTTATCTTTTTAATAAAATAAAACCCACACCATATTTGTAAAAATATGGTGAGTACATTATACACTTAGAGTGAGATTGTTATTGATTTCCTTTGAAATTTTTAAAAATTTACAAGTACTTGGTAAAATTTTGTTAGTCCTATAAAAATTAATTTACATTTAATTAACCAATCATTGTGGAGTATTTTAATGACTAATAGACTATTTGTTTTAAAATTAAAATTGAGATAATTCAATTTTAATTGTATCGTATTAAAATTGAGTAATTTCAGTTCTAAACCGAACCGGAGTTCTTAAAAAGCGCTGCGCGGTAGGTGAAGTTCAACGTGTGGTTCCAAATTACTATGTGCTGTGCTGTCTCTGTTGTGTGGTCAAACCATCTCCTGTACAAAAGCTAACCACAAAAACTGAGCCAGGCTCAAACAGCCAACTACAAGTGTCCCACTGTAATGTATAATTGTCTACTTGGACCACAATATCCATTTACCCATATTGCAGTACATAAAACTAGGAGTGTTTTCTAAGCTTTCCCCAAGTTGTTAATTGCATGTTTCTCCATGTTACAACTCATATTTATTCACCCAAGAGTAAAGTTTTAAATTATATTAAAAATTATGTACAAACATGCATAATATTTTTTATAAAAGATTATTTGTAATTGGAATTTTTATTAACAATATTTTTTAAATAAAATAAATTAATAGTTTAAAAATAACAATAGTTTATAAAGTTAAACGAATTAATATAAGTGGATTAGTTAAAAACCTCCTTATAAGTTCGAGATTTTAAATGAGATGTAACTTTATCATAGTATCATAGTCTCTGGTTCATGTCCAATTTGGGTTCGAATCTCCACAGAAATCTCCGTTCCATATTAAATTTTCACTCGAATTGCCTCCCCAAAAAAGTTAAAATCGACCACGAGTGCGGGAAGTGTTGGAGTATTAATATATATAACTAGATTCCACAACTATCTACAAGTTCGAGCTTGTAGATGAGATGTAATTTAGTTATGCTTAAGAACCTAGAAGGTTCAGATGAAACGATATTAATTACCCACTCGTTGGACATCTCCATTGAGGTTGAAACGAGCCCACGAGTGAGGGGAGTGTTAGACGAATTAATATAAGTGGATTAGTTCCATACCGCTTTATAAGTTCGAGTGGGGAGAAGTGTCAGACGAATTAATATAATAAATTAGTTTCATACTTTTTATAAGTTCGAACTTTTAAATAAAATGTAATTTTATCATATAAAATGAAATCACCATATAAATTGTAAATGCACATAATTTAGAAAATGAAAGCCTGAGAAAACCGTGTTGACTTGAACTACTCTGTAGCTGGACTTCTATGCGCCAAAGAAATTTCATCTGGTGATACCCGAATTCAAAATAGCAGCAAGATTTCAGTCTAGTTTAGTTTATCTATTGGTTGATTGATGAAGAGAAGAAAATCATGTTGAGGACAAACGATGATTGGGAGAAACTAGTTACTGCTGTTGTACGAAGACAGGAGCTTTGTGATCTTTGTTATGCTCCTAGTGTCACCTCCCAATCTTCTGAATCCACTTGCCCTTCTCCACTTTCAGATTTCCATTTCCAAATTTCACCTTATAATGATTCTACTGTGGTTACAATTTCTAGAAACATATTGAAACCAGATGAGGTGTATGTGAACGGGAAGCCTCTTGATCGTAGGGAACTCGATATTCTGCAGGGTTGCACTATCCCACCTGCATCTCTCAGACCAGGAACCTATTGGTATGACAGACGCGCTGGTTTTGGGGAAAGGTATATATCTATATCAATTTCTACTTATACTTGACAATGAAGTGTAACTCCTGTTGGTAGACGGCTCTAACCAATAGGTCGGGAAAAATCCCCTTATACTTCACTTTTTACTACTAATAGATTAGATACTCTATGTAGTACTGGTACACTAGTAGCTTTGTCCTGTTGTTTATATGTACTATTTGATGTTTACATAGTTCATAGTTAAGGCCATAAGGCTGGTATGGGATACTATACTATGATATGTCTATTGTAATGTCATCATGCATTTTTACAATGGAAAATTTCGAGCTTTTAGATGAAATGAATACTTAGTAACATCAAGTGGAAAATGGTAGTCTAGTTTTCGGTTATGTGTGATTCTTTTGGGATGTTTGGCCGTGCATCATAGCCTATAACATAATAATCATATTTTGATGTGTGCATCTCAAATAAGTTGCATTTATAGTCTCTGTTGCACGTACATCCTATTGTGGCTGCTGCCTGCTGGTAAGATTACTTACTAACATGTTTGTACTTGTTGATTATTTCTGATTTTCACAGGTAGGATGCAAGCCGTCACAGATTATTAGTGCAAATCTGAATGTGGGTGGTCGTCTGGACCGATATGCTAGCAATGGAAACTCTTTAGTTTACATAAATGGCCGTGAGATCACGAAAAAGGAGCTGTATTTGTTGAAGGTTGGGTATTTGTGAAAATGATGTGATCATATTTATTTGGGCAATGTAATTAATATCAATTTATTTCTGCTATATAACTCCACTGCATTGAATGCTATGGCTTACAGTTTGGTGGAGTCCAGTGTAACCAAGACACAAAATTTTGGATGTATGAAGATGGTTCATACATGGTACAGGGCTTTCCGTTTATTAGAGGGAGTATTTGGGCTAAGGTGTGTTTCCATGTTAAAGATTCACGTTCTTTTTTTCTTTCAAAATTTGGGTCGTCTTTTGATCCTGTAAACATCTGTATCTTAGGCTGGGATGAGGCTACTTTGTTCTGCACTCTCTCGACCATTTCCCTCCAGATCTCTGCATGCTTCCAGAGAGTCATCTGACCATGGTTATGATGCTGATGTCAAGAAAATTGTTTTGACTGGACTGAATGGGTCGGGAAAGAGTACTATCTTTAAGCAGGTGAGAAGATTTTTTTCTCTTATGTGTAAGAGTCTAAAATTGTGACCCTTAAAGGTTTTGTTATTGCATTGTAAGTCGTAGGATTTAAAACCTTTCATGGATCATGCCCGTGTTGCTCTCGATGATAATAATTCAGGTTGCACTCATTCAGGATATCCTGATATTATCATGCAAATGCCAATAGGCAGGCTTCACAGAACAATTGTGAAACTTCAGAAACAAAACTATAGTTTCACCAAATATGGACTTGTTACTTCTCCGTGCATGCATCACGTCTGAACTAAGACCCAATTGTGTTTCTTCTAACCATTTCATTGGTTATTGATCAAACCCGATATTACTGTTGCAGGCCAAGTTTCTTTACAAAGTCATACCTTTCCTGGAGGACGAGCTAAATAACATCACATTTTCAATACGGGGCAGCATATGTCGATACATCCATGTACTTCTTGAAGCCCGCCAACAATTTGAAGAAGAAAGTCTAACTGGGCCGAGGAATCAATCATCTGATAATGAACAACGGCTTATAGGTATACGTTTAATACATATTTCTAGCATTTCCTCCTGAACCAGGGACAACACAGATGAACAGACTAGGCCAATCCGTTTTGTTTGGTAACTTTCCTGTATGAGATTGATTTTGCAATGCTGCTTGGACTCTTACTGTCATCAATTGGTAATATAAGAAAAATATACTCGAAACAACTTATGCTTTCGACTACTATAGGATGTCGATATTGATTTTTTATTTTAATCTATTTTTCGTAGATTTATCGATCCCTGAGGAGTGAAAATGTAATGGTTGAAATATTATGATGTGTTGATGATAGGGCATGTTGATCTTGTTGAGGGAGAAAGTGTGTATGCCATTTCTCCAAGATTACGGTCTTTCACCAATTGGCTTATGTGTAATCTAGCATCGCATACTCTGGACTTATCATCAACTTCTCTCATTCAGCAATATGCTCCCATGTTTGAGGAGCTCTGGAGAGAGCCAGCTATCCAGGAAACAATAAGGCGGGCGAGTGAATTTGAGATGTTGCCATCTGTTGCTACTCATTTCCTAAATCGTGTAAGCTGATGCTTGCTTGGTCACATTCTTACAGTTTTGACTGATTAGTGGCCTGGGAAAACTATAATGAACTGGTTAGAAGTGAACAAGATAAACAAAAAAAATAATGATCTGATTAAAGGGAATATTATAAACATCAAACGATCTTTCAATAGTATTATCTGCTTTTTGTCATAATATATTGATTTCAGATTTCTAATCCTTTAGTAAATTATGTCCATTCTTATGCTTTTACTCTGTACTCCTGAATGGTTCCATTTGCAACTTCAGGCTGTTGATGTATTCAAACCAAATTATAGACCTTCACGCACTGATATCATGAATGCTGAAGATTACCCTTCATCACTTTCGTACTTCAAATTTTCATTCACTCCACAAGGTGATGGTATCAGTTGTAGAAATGAAGTTTGTGAAGCTGAGCAGGATCTTTTCGTAAGTTAAGTTCACAAAATATTCTCTATAGCTCTAATTTATTTCTTCTAATATTTCCCCCTTTCTATTTTCCTGTCTAGTTGATTTTCGACTGTAATCTTTGCCAGGAATGTGAAAGATTTACGTCTCCACGTGTTTTACTTTATCGCCTGTATATCGGAGTTTGTTTTAATTACTTCACTCACAGTGCATTACTAATATTTCTTACCCCACACGTCTGCCGTCTTCCAGATATCAGCTTATCAGGTCACCAACGAAAGACTTCCGAGATAATCGAGAGGAGCTTGAGATGTTTGAAGACGTTCGGATGGTAATTTCCTGTGTTCCAATAATTGACTATGACAAGTTTGTTGCTACTGAAACAGGCTATGTTAATATGATGACATTTCACAAAGAACTGTTCGAGAATGTTGCAACTCATCCAAGCTTTCGCCAGACATGTGTACTCCTAGTACTGACAAAATATGACTTATTTGAGGAAAAGATAAAAGAGAATCCTCTGAATCAATGTGAATGGTTTGAAGAATTTGATCCGGTTGTGGAACGCTATGCTAGCTCGGAGAGTCTGGGGCAGATGGCATTTCACTATATATCGGTTCAGTTTAAGAAGCTTTATGCTGCTGCAACTGGTGGAAAACTGTATATAACAAAAGTTAATAGTCTAAACCCAGAAAGCACAGATGGGTTACTCAGGTATGCACAGGAAATTCTGAAGTGGAACGACGAAATGGCAGGATCCGGAAACGCCAAGAAAACATGTCACTTGGAAGAACATGCACGAAGGAAGTTCCTATTATGCATGTAGCATGAAAACAATAAGTTCAAAATTCTTGGCTGTGTCACTGTCTTGCAGGTTGGACCTTGCAGCTATGGAATTTCATTAAACTATGTTTAGTTAAAGTACGCATTATGCAGCTGTAGCAATAGTAAATGGCCCATGTAGCCTTAGATCAAGATTATGTATAGATGGAGTGGAGTACTGGTGTATACGTGAATAATTGCGTTAGTGTACAGACTATTAGAGTAATCATTTCTGCAGACTCCAGCGTATGATATATAATGATAATTGATGCAGTAATTGGCTTAGCTAGCTTTGCTGATCGGGCTAATGTGGTTCGCGTGGTTTATGATGATTGATTGATGCAACAATTAGGATTGTGATTGAAAAAAGGGAATTATTAAACGCAGTATCATTTTTACTAAATGCCGGACACATTTTTATATATTATAAAAAAGGTCCAGTATAAATATAAAATTAGTATCATTTTTTATAAAACTTACTAAATTGTCACATTTTTCAAAAATATATGACTGTATATATACTACGATACCATAACATAATAAAAATCGAATTATGGAATGCAGTCCTGTTTACTCAGCTTCTCGCTGAAATTATGGAATTAAAAACAGTACTATAAGTCTATAACATAAACCTTAGATCACTCTAATTTAACAAGCTTATCCTAATTCCTAATCCTATTGTTACTTATCCTAATCAGGTATCATTGCTGAATTTAAATTGTGTTACATTGCATTGTTTATCTCTTATCTCCTGATAAACTCAAATAACACAAGAACAAAGATTAACAACACCAGACCACCCCATTCCATTCATGCAAGAACTGATGAATTCAATTCATCCAATTCCAATTGTATAGGGATTAACTAACTTCCAGAAAACACACACATATTACATGATTCATTCGACGCTTCATTCCTCTTTCACACTTTCTTCGTCCCAGGGGCGAACCCACAGCAAGCCCAGGCTTTATCCCAAGACCCGCCCCAAGAATTAATAAAAAATACAATTTAACATTAGATCTCGTTTGTATCATTAAAAAATATTCTCCTATTTCAATTTCACTTACTCATAAGGCTGGATAAAATAATTTGTTATTTTGTTTATAAATAAATTATGATTATGATAATAAAGTATTAATAATATTGAATAGAATTGTCGAAATAGTAAATAAAATAATAAAGAAAAATTAATAATTGAATTTAAAACGAAATAAAATAGAATATGTGAAATGAAACTATGAAAGTAATAATAGAATATGCGATTAGAGTTTTCTTCTATGTTAGGTTAGAACAAGATAGCAAGCTCTGGTCACTCTATTCACGGTTTGCCTCTTCAATCTCGAATTGATTCTTTCTTGCAATTTATCTTTAAAACATCAACTTTCTTCTATCAATCGACCAACCGAGAAACAGGTTTACAATCTCTTTATTCAAACTTAGTTTTACTGCTATAAATCCTTCATATTTCATCTTCTCAAAGTTTGTTTCTTTTTCTTCAGTTGACTAGTGCCAGAAGACAGTTCAATTTTTGTTTTCAGGGTGTGAATTATCAAGGAGTATAGGTTTTTAGATTTGAGGCGAACCAAGTCCCAAATATGACATTGGACACGAGCTTCCAGGCGGAGGATGCTGTTGCTGGCAATTCTCAAGCTTTACAATCTCTAAGGGAGCTCATTGTTTGGCCTGTGCTCTACCCTGCACAGTCCAAAATACTTGGTCACAAAGTATGAATTATGCTTCAAGCTGTCTCCTTTTCTGCAGTTTTAGAATTATTTAT